>BMAV01003169.1:288118-300173 GCA_019973955.1 Trichonephila inaurata madagascariensis
TTTAATAATGCAGGAGTTTCTTCCGACTTTGAGGGGGGGAATAATTAGCTGTAATTTCTGATGAGAGTGATGATAAAAATTAATTTTGTGATCCTAATAAGCTGTTTCTATTTATTTTATTATTTTTAGAATACATTTTTTGTTGTATTTTTAATCTTTGCATTTCATATTTTTGTTTTTGATTAAGAACTTGAAGTTACTTTTTCTATTTGTTTTATTGGAACTACATTTCAGCTGTCTTTAAGTTTTACACCTTAAGACTTTGTTGCACACTTTTGTTGCAACACGATACACATTGCCTTGATTTATGTTATTTCAAAGTTTCATGTTACACGGTTTTGGTACAATACATATATTGCCCTGATTTACATTTATGTACATAAATTAATTCAGTAAATAAATAAAATTTCATGTAACACTGTTTTCGATATAGCACGGAATAAAGTAACCATGTTATAAAAGTACAGCTCTATTTACATAAATAGATCAATAAGTTTTTTTAGTTTTCATCTGCATTTGTTTTTTGATCGAAATTAATAAGACAAATAAAATGCACTGAATGAAAGAAATTCTTTGCTAATATTTGCTGCAGTAATCAAAACTGCTTGCCTTTATTCTAGGAATATATTCAAAATAAGTTTGATTTTTTTTTAATGTGTTATACATATTTTATAACAAGCGTAATGTGTATCATGCTATTTTAAAATTTATTCTATTGCATCTGCAATGTTATTACAATTATTTTTAGATGAACACCAAGATAGCAGTGATTCTGAAAGCAATTCAGAATCTGGTCACAGTCATAGTGAAGATGATGCAGAACGTGAGGAACGGGCAGATGATGCTGAAGATGAAGATGATGATGATGATGATGTTTGTGTATACATTAGTTTTTTGTGGAGTTCTTAAGAAATGTTTATTTATATATCAATATAATCCATTTCGATATATGCAACCTAAAATATACTTTCAATATATTTTTCTCTAAAATTCAATTAATCGCATACTTATTAGTTTATGTGTGCCATTTTATATATATAATTAAGTTAATTAAATTAAATTTTAAATTAACTTTTATTTTCCATTACATCTTCAATCAGTAAATTAAACACCCAATTATTTCTCCGAAATAGATGGCCCAATCCAAATCATTATTTTTTATAGTCCATATGTCAGCATTAACTTTCAAGTATGACCCATTACTAAGAAGGTACTTCAAAATTTCACTTTGGTGTCGTTTTCTCTCAGCGACAGAATATGTTGATGGCTTGCTGAATAAAAACAGAATTTTTTTTTAAAGAAACCTCTCTTGGTTTTAACTTGAAACATAATATATATATATATGTGTGTGTCGCAGGGAAATGATGAAATTAGGGCTTTCGTCAAATCCCTATAGGAGAGGATGAGTTCACAAAAGATGTTAAAATAAATTCTTTGTCTTTGCCCTGTTACAAGTGAATTAGTTAAATCTCCAAACTGTTTCAGTGAAATGATGAAATTAAAAATATGCCACTTTTTTGTACTAGAGGACTGATATTTGGGGGATCGTAATAACTTTCGTTATGGTTTGAATCTGCTGGGCCACTTTCCCCCCCCCCACGGTGTATTTCCTCTACAGCTTTTTGGCCAGTATTTCGACACCCGAGCCTCACAGTCTATTCGAACCTGGCTCATTTGATCTCTCTCTAACTGCTCTTCCAGTTATAAAAGTTTCATGCTCATAGGGCTATACCATACATAGTTTTTAATTGTTTTAAACTTTTAAAATTTATTTAAATCCACAATATCTTGGCTCCTGTTTGAGTCTCGGACTTGAGATTTGAACCAACTATTCCACTCATCAAGACCCATCCAGTCATATACTTGACTCCCATTGTGTAGGCATGGGGAGGGCTTAAGCACTAAAATATCATGTTCCAATGTTAATCCTTTGGGGTCTGAAAAAATTCCCCTCATAAAGAAATTGAGCTTGGGACTTCATTTTTGGAGGTACGCCATATTTTCGGGTATGCGCTAGGCTTGCGTGGAATTGGCCCCCTGCAGGGCTTCGCCATTAATAACTCAAATCCTATGCTACCTTGGTCGACTGCACCGGCTAGATTCGATTGTTCTCCCTATGAGCTCTTCAAATATGTAACTTTATCCCAATAGCTCCATTCCTCCTCCCCCCTTTCAAGTTTTTAAAGAATTTTAAAATTCTTTAAATTCCCCATAGCTCCGAGTATTTTTGACCTATTTGGTTTGGAAGTACAAGGACTTGACTGTCCAATATTTTAAAATAACATCTCTTCAATATCATTTCCATGATGATAGTAAGTGATTTCCCAATACAAAATATTACTATGAAAAAAGCTTTTAAATACAATTAAAAAATAGGTAGATCAATTTTTAACTATAATGTGCCTATAAAGCAAGATAACTTAATATGTAAATGTAGTATATAATTTTGCCAATATTTTAAAATAACGTCTCTTCAATGTCATTTCCATGATGATAGTAAGTGATTTTATTACACCCTGAACGGTTTAGTGAAATGATGAAATGTGCTAGTCAGGATTTGCATTGGCAAAATGCTGTCCGGGGGGGGGGGGTTTTCTCATAGGGATATTTTGTATTGGGAAATCACTTACTATCATCATGGAAATGATATTGAAGAGATGTTAGTGCGAGACCCTGGGAGGTCGAGTCCTTGTACTTCCAAACCATACAGGTTAAAACTCCTCAAACCTATGAAAAATTTTAAAATTGTTTAAAAACGTGAAATGGGGGGATGGGGCTATTGGGATAAAATTACATATTTGAAGAGCTCATAGGGAGAACAATCGAATCCAGCCGGTGCGGTCGACCTAGGTAGCATAGGATTAGAGTTATTAATTTTTCTGACATTAATTAAGTTATTGTAAAATCGATTCATAAATTTATTGAAGACATTCTTAGGAAAGTTGCAAAATATTTCAGGTCAAATAATTAGTAAATAGAAAAGGAATATTTAAAATGTTCCATATTTTTGTTAAAACTTTCAATTTTTTTCAGTTGTGTGAATAATTTACACAAAATTTCATCTCGTATTATTTTCTTGAATAAAAACATATTTAATTCTAAAATAAAGTTTTTAAATACATAAATAAAAAATAATTGTTCAAAATATGCCAAGTCCTCTTAATAAGAAAGACAATCTTGTTCAGTGCAACTTTCATTTTTCTTTACATATTTTGAATACATTTTTTTAATGGCACTCTTATTATTTTTCTAGTATAACATTTGTATTTCTTAGGAATGCACATTTATAAAATAGCCTTATTAGGACCTTTGTTCATACTTTGCTTAGATAGCATTTGGCATTCTATACAATGCCTAGGCAAAGTATGTAATAATTCTTCTATGTCGTACTTTGCCTAAAAACGTCAGGCATTCTAGGCCAGGCATAGAATGCCTGCATTTCATACTTTGCCGTTAACATATCTATAAGAAAGATGGCTCAAACATTTTGTTTCATATTTTCTATTAGTGATGCTGTAAGAACAACTTCATGCATATTTATACTTCGATTTCATTGTAAATTTATTTGTAGTGAACTTGTCTTCCCCCTCCCCATCCATACTGATTCTTTAAAAGGAAAGATTTTCGAACATAATTAAATTTAATACAATACACAGTTATGCATTGTTTCTTTACTTTTTTGAGTGAAATTGGTGCATTTAAGGCATTTTGTAAGTTTTTTATTATTATAATTGTTGAAAATGTTTTGTAAATATCACTGAGTAATTATATTTTCAGTCATCTCGTTTTGATGTTAATGATGAATTTTCAAATTTGGATTTCTTCCGTGTTCAAGATCGTGATGATAGCTTGTTTTTCCAATTGGAAGAGGTTTTTCCAGCATCAAGTAATGAATTAAATTCTTCTTTTTTTTTAAAGAAATAATATTGCATAATAAATGTATTTTCTTTTTAAAAAATCTACAATTATGAAAGTTGTTTTATCAGGATAATATTATATATATTCTCACTTTAAAACTTACAAAAATAGTGTACTAATAAAATTGGTCTTGAAGTCACATTTATATTCCCTATATTAAAATCCTAATTTTGTATCTTTTACTGGAGAACTGACATATGTTTAGCTGTGGCATAGCTACCAATGGGTAGGTGTTGCCATACACCAAGACCCTCAAGCTCCGAAGGCTTCTTCAAACCCTGTCCACCAAACAAGCCAAATTTGCGATAATTTCTCCCACATTTAAAGTATATTTACAAAAGATTGCCACACAACTGTAATCATTGCAATATAATTTAAAGTAATTTTGAACTTGTAGGAAATTCCTCAAAATTCTTTCCGTTGTTTATACAGTGATCTGAATTTAGTTATTAAAAAGTTTATTTTCAATTTATTTCATTATTCTATATGCTGTTACTTGAAAGTAAGTTTCAAGTTCCTTGAAAAATCTTACCGTATTTATTAATATATCTTAATAAACCAGTACAGGATGCAATTCCTTTATTTTTAATAGCTATATGATTCATAATAAGCTAAATTTCTTTTTCAATATTTCACAATCTACTCGCATCTGCAATAGACTAATGTAATCCCCCCCCCCTCGGTTTTTTTCAGAGGCCTATTTTTAAAAAAATTTTTTATTAATGTTGTATTTTCTTGTTCATGCCATATTTTTGTATCATTTCCTGTTTATCTTAGTTGACCCTTTTGTAACTCTAGGCCTTTTGGTGCGTGAGTTTGATCCACCCGCGTAAATAAGCAACCAGGGGTTCCCCAATGACATTTTGTAGCGCAGTGCATTACATTTCTCCTTCCTTTTAACGTCAGTACTCGGATACATACGAATTATGTATTTGAAAAAAAAAAAAAAAAAAAACAGTTGTGCGTCTAAGCACAAATAATGCCAAGAAAGAGAAGATAGTAAACGAAAATTGACAAATTTCTTAGTCAGCCTTCTGCAAGGACTTCTGATCCAAGTATTTCTATTAATAATGAAACTTGTACACGTTTCTGTAGGTAGTACGTAGTCTTGTTTTTCTATGTTCAAAAGTAGCTTTGTATATTTAAAATATTCCTGTATTTTTACTTGATAAAAACCCAACTGAGATGGGGTCCTCTTTTTTTTTTTTTTCTTTTTTTTTTCCCCCACCAGTGCCTTTGGATACCTAGCTACGCCACTGATGTTTTGTTTTTAAATCTGCTCTTTCAGTTTCATTACAACATATTTAATTTTTTAAAGGCTCTTTCAAATTGGCTATAAATGTTAATTTCAACTAATACTTTAAAGGATATTTTTCCTCACAATTACCATTTAGCTCTTTGTACAAGAAGAAAAGTCTTATAAGATAACATTTTTATGAAACCATATACATATTTAACTGTTGTATGAAGAGTATTAATAAATACTGCTATATATTACCGGTGATAAATAACTAAAATTGAGTTGTGTGTTTGTCTTTTTCCTTTAATATAATTATGCTTAATTTTTAAAGAACTTTTGCATTTATATTTCTAAAGATAAATTTGTTACTTTAACTTGATATATCAGTTATTTTAAATTCATCTGGTTTAAATTTTTTTTTTTAAATTGGTCATTTATCAATAAATTATGCAAATACAAGTTTAAAACAGTTATGGAGACTTATTCATAACTATAACTATAGATGTCTTTTTTAAAATTATTTTTAATTAACTATTTTTAGCAAAATAAATTATAGGGGATGTGGATTAAGGAAATCATACTGAAAAGAAGAGAATTTTCTAATAGCTTTGAAAAATTTTGTTTGACCAATAAATTGCTAATCTTTATATACACATAACTTCATGGGCATACAGGTGGTTATTAAAAATAATGGAAACACCTTAGAATTCTAAAGAATCTTTTATTAGTATGGTGTAGGACCACCTTTGGCGTGTAATACAGCTTGGATTCACTTAGGAACTGATTCAAACAAGTACTGCATAGTGTTAAGAGGAATATTGCACCATTTTTCTGGGACATTGATCCTTCTAGGAGATAATGATTATTTGGTGGATTCACTAAAATAGACCATACCAGTTCAATTATATTTTGTATTATATACAGTTGTTGTATATGATGTGAAGTTATGAAATATTTGAGATATAGATGACAAAAAGGAATCTATGTACTTTTGTCTTTTTAAAAATTTTATATTTGTTAATATGACATTTTTAAAAGGTGGTATATTTGTAAAATGTTATTGCAGAGATTTAGATTTTATATTCCTTTCTGAAAGAATAATATTTAGTGAATATTTTCTTTCCAGTTGTGTTGTGCTTTGAAGCAAAGCTTCCCCGAAACCCGAATTTAAATATAATTTTCTAAGAGAAACTTGCAACAATCTACTTTTACTTAAACTTCCTTTGTGTTCTTTAATCCAGATATATGGATATTTCCTGTAGAACTTTATTTTTTGTTCTCTCTGATGTAAACTAGTGTTTCATTGTGGGTAACAATGTATTTCTAATTGTCTCCCAAGTGTTTCCATATAGGACTCTATAAAATATACAACATTGAGCTGCATGTCGTGACGAACTTTGGTGAAAATTGTTTTCTAACCTATTCAATTTTTTTGTTCATAGTTACAACAGATGTTTGTGATTGATTGATCAGCAGATTTTTCTCCATCGATTTTGTTTTAGAAATAATTAAACAATACTCATTTCTTTCCCGCCCCCCCCCCTTTCACATAGAAATAATTATTGCTGACTTATTTTCAATAAATGTTGAATATTTTTCTCTCAGAAATATTTATGCTATTCTTTTTATGCTTTTTAAGTGCAAAATGCTTATACATGTAATTTGTGTAAAGGATGTGGTTTTTCTTATCCACTAACTTATTTTTATGCACTCTATAAACAAGGTGGATCTTCAGTTATTTTTGGTGGAACAGATGCTGTTCGTACATTCCAAATACCTGTTGTGACAGATGACTCAAATAGTGGAAATGAGACACCTGGTAAGTTATTGTAGTTCATCTAATAATTGATTTTTTAAAATTTGGAATTGGCTCTTATTGAATAATAAAATTTTTCTATTTTAATTTGTTCTTTTATATTGTACTTTATCTTGATATATTTTAATTAGACTACCGCGTGCTATATGTTAACCATAGATAATTAAACTTAAATCTGTTATTCTTCATCTAATAATTCCACTCATAAACTACAAATCAAATACAAGTATATTTCTTTTATTTTGATCAAATTTATATGTACCTTAAGAGAATTGTATTATCGCAACTATAAAAAAATTAACATTTGCACTCTTCTTTGATGTTAAAAATGTACTCTTAAAAAATGACTTTGTTACAATACTTGCATATTTATTTTTGTCTGCATTTCTTTGATGGATAATAACTACTTATTCCACCTCTGAAAATACAGGAAATTCTATTAGACAAATGTTTTGTTATCCATGGTTGATGTTCATTTTTATGATTGTGCACATAAATTTTTGTTTTTTCCCTTCTTTTAGTTAAATGTGTTGATGCTATTTTTTAGCTCCTACTGTACCTCCTGCTCCACGATCAGTTACTACAGTACATCCTTTATTAGTTCGACATGACGATGCTCATTGTTCCTTACAACCAAGAGTACATAGAAGACAAAGAGGTTATCGTACAAATATAGGAGGCCACACGTGGCATATGTATACTACCCCTAATGGTACCAGTAGTGGAAGACATACAAATCCGCCTGTGATTTTGCAAAGGTCTTTTTTTAAATATTTTGTATAGTGTATTATTTGGGCATAATTTTTTTATAATTATAAATTTATGGAAAAATTAGTTCTACTCCAATTATATTTTTTATATGAACTGATCGAGTTATTTTAAGTTTGTGCTAAATGAATCATTTTCAAAAGTTACTGTTAATTATTACTCTTCACCTTTTTTGTTTAGCAGATTCAGAAGGATTGTAATTAAACTTTTTGGTTTATTACATGTGTGTGCATTTAAATTTTTAGTCATTTCTATTCCTTTGAGACAAACTGCTTTAAATTTTCAGCTCTCAGCCATCATCTTCTGTACAGTCAAGGGTTGTGTTTGCAAATAGTGACTTTCGCATACTAGCTACTGAAGATGACGTTTTTGAAATCCAGGTATAGTTTTTGCATAATTTATCTCTATTTATATTTGAATATTTTTACTGAAAAGAGAAGACATTTTGTGTTCCTAATTTTTTCTTTTCAAACTGTTCACATATGTTATAGACACAAGAAATCTTTTTAGATGAGTTGTTATAACTAGTCCGAAAATTTTGATGAAATCTCGTTGTGAACCGAAATATATGTATTCGGTTACATAATAAATTGTAAAAAATGTCTCTGAGAAATTATTGTACTTGAAAGGTGCGAATGTCTTCCGTTTATGAGGATATTCTCAATTATCTAATGCTTTCCACCATCACAGTCAACAGCTGCCACATGGAAGAATGATTAGTCATTTCCTGCCATAGAGTCATCAACTTATGTTTGCAGTTTTTCCACTGTCTGGAAGTGTACAGAGACATTATGGATCGACCTAAAAAAATGATACTCTGATAGGGCTATGTGCTGGTACTTTTTTAACTTGCCAGTCAAGCATTATTGTTCTTGACTGCTTTTTGTCGTGCTAGTCTTTGTTATGTAGCAATTTAACTGGGCTCAAACCCTTACTAATTAATTAATGAATGTAGTTGTGTGTGTGACAAATTTCCTGGTGTAGTCACTGTAAATGTTGCTTGAATCAGTTCACAACAGAGCAAAATGTATATTGATCAATATTCCTGGATTTTAATTTTTTCTATTGTATATTTTTGTTAGTCAGTTGGTAAGTATTTAACTGATGGTCATTTTCTATTGCTTATTAAAATATTTCACATAAAATGAATAATACACAATCATAAAGAGTAAGGCAGTGTTGCTTGTGTGTGATCTTGGTTGGATCTCTCCTTGCCAATTCCTGCTGGGGGGAATTTTCTCTCTGTAAATTCTCCAAAAGGATTGAATCTCACACCTTTTATATCCAGATACCTTTGAGAACGTTTTTGCAGTGAATTTCTTGTTTTGATGTTGCTTTACCAGGTTCATCTGTTATGTTTTTCCTCAAGGAAGAATTTGTGTTTGTTTAGTAGATTTGTGCATTTTGACATGCTCATTCGTATTACTTTTACTCAATGCTTGTGGCACTCATATTCCTATCTTAATCTTTCTCATTGTATGCGTACAAGTGGAAATCACTTTTGTGATACTTTTGATATTTTAGCTCATTCTTTTTGTATTTGAGGCACTACCGCTGTTTTCCTGTACCCTGTCAGCAGCTTTCAACCGAGTATGGAGACCAAAACTCGTTCAAATATCTTAGGTAAAACTTTATTATAGATCAATGACTTTCTAAAAGGGGGAAGGTTTGTGGTGAGAGTCAGTGGAAAACTCTAAATGCATAGGTCATGAGGAGGCATTCCACACACAAGGATCAGTCCTTTTTCTCCTCTACATGAACACCATTATCATTGGTAATGAAGCTGAGATTGCCTGCTATTTGTCATTTGGCACTTGCATACTGACATCACAATATCTGAAATGTGCTGAACATCAATCTTTCCCATATTGAAGACCGAAACACGCATAATTTGACATGATATTCAGGGTCCCTGGTTTTTTCTAACCACCCTCCTCTGTCAAGATCACTTTGAATTTGCTAGAGCCCTGCATGAAAATGGAACTAAAAAACAAAAAGAAAGAAAAGCTGGACACACATTACTTAATTTTTCGAACTCACGTCTAGTCACTGCCTGCACTGACGGTTTCTCAGTGGAGGATCTGGTATTTTCCTTACCCAGATAATGCAACTTCAGAACACAGAGTCTCAGCAGGAAAATAGTATCCAACTTTACATGTGAGCTCCTTGCAATCAGGACGGCTCTAGATACTCAACTCAGACGACATCATTGTAAACTCAGACTGCAGATTCACACTCAAAGCCATTAAGGTAGGAAAAATTAGGCTGATGCAAAGCATCAACTTTCTTCTGCTCCCCATTGAGGCAATGGGAGTATCTTGCACCCTTCAGTGGATCCTGGCCCATGTTGATATCAAATGCATTAAAGGCATGAAGATTCTGCCTGATGGATCAAAAATATATGTGGAAGGCAGGCAATCTGGATCACACTCTTTTATCTGCTCTTCCATTGCTTGTGTTCTTTTCAAAATTGACCTTGTGTACAATGTCCATGTCACTGTTGCCAATGCAATAATTCACACCTTTGGCACTATTTAATTTTTATCATTTCTGCTAATGCACTTAGTCATTTATGACAACAATGACATTTGAGATACCGTAAAATCCGGCGTATAACGCGCACTTTTAACTCAAAAAATAAGATCGAAATTTAGGGGTGCGCGTTATACGCCGGGTCTAAAAATGAGAGCTTTAAAAAAATTAGTATTAAAAAAATTTAGACATATATACATCGAAATACTGTTTATTTTAAAGAAATAACATACCTTATGAACTTTCATTGTTGGATAACATGAAAAGGTCGGCATATTCGTCTTCCGTTATATCTTCAGGCACATCATCGAAATCTGCATCACTTTCACCATCACTGTTACTCTCCTCCATAAATAATCATCTTCTGTTCCATCTAGACTGTTAGATATACTACATTTTTTAAATGACTTTTGAATTAAGTCAGGTTTAATTTCATTCCATGCTTTTATTATCCACTCGCACACTATTTCCAGACTGGCATGACGCATTTGGCCTCCTTTCGTAAATGATTTTTCTCCTTCTAGCATCCATGTATTCCACTGTCGTTTTAAATTTTGTTTGAAAGGTTTATTGATGCATACATGTAATGGTTGAACTAATGACGTTAATCCGCCAGGAATAACTGCTATATCTGTATTGCACTCAGTAAGCAATTTTTTCGTATTATCTGTTAGATGGGATCTGAACATATCCCAAACTAATAGACTTTGTGGATTCCGTAACACCTTTCCGTCCCCTGGACACCTTTGCCAAATATTTTTTATCCACAATTTCACACCATTTTCATCCATCCACCCTTTTTCGTGTACATGAATAAAAACACTTTTCGGGAAATTTGATTTTGGCATTGTTTTTCTTTTAAAAATAACCATGGGTTTTAATTTAGTGCCGTCTGCTAAGCAGGAGAGCACTACTGTAAAATGAGATTTTTCGTGTCCTGTTGTTTTTATGTGAATCGTTTTTGTTCCTTTCATATCTATAGTTTTAATTCCTATCATGTCAAACGTTACTGGAGTTTCATCCATGTTTCCAATATGTGACAGTAAATATTTCTTTTGCTTTCCTAACCCAATGACATACTTCTGGAAACTTATCAATTTGTTGTCCACATCTTTGGGAAGCATTTGTGAAACTTTTGTTTTTTCTCGCTGAACTAAATTATTGCGTGCCATAAATTGGCTACACCAACTGAAAGTTGCTTGAAAATTTTTACTTTCATTTGCATTCTTTTTTGACCATTTTAAGGCAAATAAACATACACTGTTTCTTGTTACAATCAATCCATTCTGGCGATTTTCTAGGACCCAGTTCACAACACTTTCTTCTAGAATAGGCCATTTCGTTACTCCTTTACGTAAAGCACATTTCTTCTTTGGCATGTTAATTATTTTCATTTCGTTTTTTTTCCACTCCCTTATGGAGCTTTCACCAATGTCAAACATCCTTGCTGCAGCACGATTTCCATTTTCTTTTGCAAATTGAATCACTTTGATCTTGAAATCGGCACTGTGTTTGCTTCGTTTACCAGGATCCATTTTTACTGCTCGCTGTTTGAAGCCTTCGCTTCAAACAGCGAGCAGTAAAAATATTATTCAATATTCAATATTATTAATATTATTCAATATTATTCATAGTATTCGTAGTATTGAATATACTACATACAGCGAGCATAATAAGTCTCAGGCTTGTTCTAATTTATTTCAAAATTAATCGTCCGTCTCGTACATCACACGAAAGGGGAAAAAGGAATCAATGTTTATAGAAAAGCTTGGGAAAAATCC
>BMAV01003169.1:300273-397850 GCA_019973955.1 Trichonephila inaurata madagascariensis
CCTTCTTGCGCTTAAGAGGATTGTATAATTCTAAAAGTATACTATTTTTTCAAAAGAGTCTGGAATGATTCATCCAATAAATAATGACTTCAAAACATTCGAAAAATTGCACACGTACATTTTAAGTTTTTTTCGTAAAAAAAGGGGGTGCGCGTTATACGGCGAATATACCTAAAAATTAAAAAATACAGCTTGAAACTATAGGTGCGCGTTATACGCCGGATTTTACAGTACTTCTTATCAAATAGTACTTGCACATCCTCATACCTAGCCTTCACTAGAGCACTTCTGCATTCTCAATCTCTTGCATCAAGCTCGCCATCTTAAAATTGCCAAAATGAAAATTTTCACAAGTTTTTTTTCCACAATTTCCTTACCAAGGGCAGGACAGATTGACATGCTTTCGAAACACTTTCTCCTTTGTGTGAATCATAATTAGTTAGATATCAACAACTTGTTGAAATTTCGAAAGTGAAATATGTCACTATTACTTTCACTTTCCTCCCTTCATCAGTCTGATAATATTTAACTACCACCTATCACATGACACAAAAATTGGGTACTGTTTGGTAGGCTATTTCACTATAGATGTCCCAGAAAATTTTGGTGTAATGTGGAACTTAACCCTCTTGCTGCGCATCCTGCAATTTCCACAGGCAACGTAGATGTAGCACAGGTATGCATTTTTCTGACTGTTTAGCTGTGAAACCTGTGTTGCTCTTGTTTATGTTTCTATTTTCATTATCAAAGTCTATATTTTAAAATGAAAACGCTTTTACAAATTTTTTTTGTTAATTTTAACTTTACAATGTAGATCTAAAATACGTAATAAAACCATATGCAATTTTTGAACCTACTTTGATATAACTATGCAGCGAGAGGGTTGAGGGAGGGGTGCCAGCTCAGGTGTCGCCCTCATCACATGACACAATTACCAGATCCATTGCTAAAAGCCCTAGAGAAGCTGAATAATGGAACGTTAATATTCACTCAGTCCCCACAAAATTAACGACTTACTGCACTTGGTTTATATGTTCGCTGCTTTTTTATAATGAGTTCTGTTAGCTTTCCGATGATTTATCATCTTCAGGCAAGTTTGATGTCTTAAGTTATATTTTTCTATTCTGTGGAGTTTTGATTCCTTTGGTTAATGCATTTTATTCTTTTTGTATTTACTGTGGATTTTTCTCTATTCTAAATCTTTCTCCTGGTCATTCCACACTTCCGCATTAGTCTTTCCTTACATTTACTCACATCATATGATTTCTGTAAACTAATCTTCATTAGGCTTAGAACCAACAAAGTTTTGTGAATTGAGTCACAGATGTATGATTGAGGAATAAATTAGCAAGTTCTATCTTGCACATTTGTTCTTTAGGGAGGGAACTTTTTTTTCAGTAACGTTTTTCTGTGTTGTGACGTCTTCGATTGGGGTGAACCCCAACCTTCCACATTCGTGCTAAGTTTTATGGCTCCGAACAGATGTTAGTAGACAAGTGCACCTGGCCATGAGGTCATTATTTATTGTCTGACCTCGGGCAAACGCCGACACCCCAGTCTGGTTGTCATAATGGCCAAAGAGAGCCGGAACCCCATTGCCAATAGGCGAAGCCTTTCTGAAAGAATCCCGTCGCTTCGGCCGGTGTCGATAGAATGGGATTATAGAACACATGTGTGTCCAGATGTGGGACAAGAATGATGGCGACTTTACATTCCAGACTGACCGGATATGTATTTGTGTTTGCCGCACAAATAGGACACAAATGTGGCCCAGGAGACAAGGGCAGAATTTTGTGGCCTGCCAATGAGAAGAGACGAGGGGCGTGTTGTGGACCCGCCCCTGGTGTTTAAAAGGGCGTTTTTTTAGGAGACAAGAGGAGAGCCCTGGATGGAGAAAACTTGAGAGGAGCCCTGAAAAAAAGAGATTGGAGAGGAACAAGAGGGGAGACGGGGAACGGCGTTGAGAGTTGAGCGAGTGCCTTTTGGGGAAAAGATGGAATTCCCGTGGCTTAGACTGACTGCACCGGCTTGGCATATAACTGGGACTTTATTACTTCATATATAGAAATCTGTGAAGCAAATAAATACGTCTTTTATTTTAGAATTCATTCTTTTATTTGTTACTTGCTCACGACGTTACAGTGTATGTTATTTTTAACAGTCTAATATTCAATACTATTTTTAATAAGTAACACAACAGTTTTATATTTAAATATTTTTACTTCATTCAAAATTTGAATTTTAAATTCACCATCATAATAATTTTTATTCTTTAAAAAAAACTTGTTATTTCATGATTTATGATTTTGCTCTGATATATTTCAATATATTTTTGTATTAAAATATATCTTGGCTCTACTCAAACAGTGATACAGCGAGAAAAATCTTTTTATAGTTATAAGGAATTGTAAGTTCTCTATGCGAACCAATGTTTCAGTTTGTATAAATGTATTGAAATATCTTTTAAATGAATTTGTTTGCCAAATACTACTTAATTTAATTTGACAGTCTTGGAAGTTCCCAGACTGATTCATGTTCATGACAAATGTTGTGAAGTAAGCTAAAGTTTGCTTCATAAGTAATTATCTTTAATGCTGTTTTATTTTAGTTTTAACTCAAAAGGAAGCATTAGACAAGAGTGAATAAGTTCGTATATTTTTTAATATGTATAAAAACTTTTTTATACCAATATCTTAACTGCAGCTGGCATGTATGCCTTGCTCTGCCATTGCATTGCGCAGCTATGAGTAAAACTATTCCAAATGTTTTGGATTGCAAAGAAATGACCTTGAAAGTGTTAGTGAAGGATTTGCAAATTTCAAAGGTTTTGCTTATTTATGACCAATACACCATATAACTTTGCACACGTGAATGAAAAATGGTAGCACTCAAAGTCAAAGTGTGTAGCTTTTTTTCGACAGTTTACGTGTTAATATAATTATAGTTTAGCCACCAGATATTGAGGTTGTAATTATACGTTTGGTTGGCAATATAGATTTTTGTTAACTTCATTTTGATATTTTTCTCTACTCTTGACTTTTAAATCTAATAATGTATTTAAATGATTATATTTTACTTTTGTAGGACCAAAGTAGTAATTTAACAGGAGATCACTCTGGAACATTATCTGCCATTCCAACAACTCTAAACAGGTGGGCTGAAGAATCTCGTGTTTTAGATGGTGACAGCATTCATGATTGTCTTACAGGTATCGTCTATTTTTGTTATAATCATTAATACTTCCGTTATTTTATTCCAGAAGTCACTCAGGGTACGAAAGGGCTATCGATTAATGTTAACAATTTATAAGCATACTAATTTTAGTCTCTTTTAACCCATAAATAATATTTTTTTTTTAAAATATGAAAAAGTAATGAAAATTATGTAATCTTTTCAATCTTTTCTGGTGTATATATTTTATACATAAGTTGTAATTGAAATTTTTCCCATTAGATACAAATATGCATTATCGTGATTTGAATGTTTTTATACCAAACGACGAACTAGCATTGACATAATTATGCTTTTATCTAGAATCTTTTTTCTTGTGACTATGACTCTTTAGTGGGGTATCTTGAGACACAGGAAACTTGTTTATTGTGTATAAAAATCTATCATTTACTGAATGTAATAGAATAACTGCTATATTATACAGACATTTATCTTGAAATGAGGCTGGGAAAAAATCATAATTTGTCTTATTGATATGTACTTGTTTCTGAAAATATTCTAAGTCCTCCCTAAATTAAGTTTTTCACTCAAAGAAAAGTGAATGATAAAGATTCAGAAGTAATGTATTTCACAACAAAACTCCTTTTTCTCTAATTTTTTAATAAAAATTTTATTCAATGTTCATTTCACTTAATTGAAATAAGTTTTCAGCAATGCATTTTAACAGTGAACATTGACTTCATGATATTAATACACTTTCTATAGTAACTAAATTCTAATAATAAATTCTATTTGAAATCTGATAATTAAATATTTAAAGTAAGTCAGTGATATTTAAAATAAATAAAAATCATAGATGTAAAGCAACTCACTGTCTTTGATATGATAGTATAATGGAATTTGTTTTTTATGGGGGTAAGAGAGGGGATATTCTTCAGGAATGCAAGTTAATTTGAAAAGTTACATTCAATGGAGATTTAGTTTGTAAGAATACAAGAATTGGAAGAATATTTAAAATTAAATTATAAAAATGAGTTATATTGTGCAATTTAGAATATCAAAGGTTTATATAAGTTAAGCAGGAGCGCCTAGAAAAAATTAAATAATGTTATTACTATATCGTTAATTTCATAAATATATTTGTTTAAATATGTCCAGATAAATTTAAGCAAATGACAATAATTCGTAATCACATATGGTTAGTATATCAATGTTTTTGAATGAACTATACTTTTATAAAAAAATATATTATTGCTTTTTAAATTTTTAGGTTTAAAACCATCTATAATTAAATGCTTAGAAACACATAGAGACGATGAACTTATCGAACGGAGGGAGAAAAGGAGAAAACTTCATGACAAAAATGCAGAAAAAAGCAATGAAACAGTAATTCTAAGCGATACTGAAACCTTAGATGGTATGAGTAACGCTGCAGAGCAAGCAGATCACAGAACTGCTACAATGGAAGTATGTATGCTTTTATGTTTATTGTTCCCTTGCTCAAACCTTACTACGCACATTTTTTTATTGTGGTAAATATAAACTAAATGTGGCATGAAATATATTATGGTCATGTGAATTAGTTCTAAACTATTTTGAATGTATATAAATTGCCTGTTTTCTAAAGAGGGGATTAGGAGATTTCCACAGCCTCCTATTACATTGAAAAGCAAGATCACCTGCATGTTCTAGAATTGTCACCCAATAAATTTCAGTTACATGATTATTCAAATCTGGAAAAAAAACAGTTGCATTTTTTTAACAAATACATTTGAAATACTTACTTCAATAATATAATAAATATTGATTAACAACAGGAATACAAAAAAATATACAGCAAAATAATACACGTTTAGCACGCTGGGATGAATGGATAAATCATTAGATGAAATTTATTCACCTCGGGGCTAAATACAGTTTATTTACTGTTCACAGGTACATTTATGCAGTTCTAGGATAAATATATAAAATTACAGGAACACGTGGGGAAGGACTTCTCGCGTGATGCATACACCAGAAAATCCACCGTCTTAATCATTCAACTCCCGGTTTCCCACCAGGGGGAACTAAACTAGTACTTTGTCTGGTGGCGCCATCTAGCGGTCATTACAATAAATAAGTAATAAATATTACCTATTTGTTACATCCTCCCCCTCTGGTTCTGACGGTGTCCCGACGAGGAACCGGGAGTCTGTGGGACCTTTGGTGGACAGCCGCGTTTACGAAAAGGAATAAGGGGTTTTACTCTGTCATTATTACAGGGAGTTAAAGCAGAGGTTTGGTAAACACCAAGAGGTTCCCTGGATTATCAAGACTAGCAATCTCGTAAGATGATGGTGACCTTTGTGTTAAAATCACGTAGGGACCGTCTCTGTGTGGATGTGAGCAGCGGATGTGATGCTACAAAGACATATTCTCCGGGTTCATATGTTGGAGCAGCTTTTCTCATTCCTACTATCCTGTTGCTCTTCAACCACCTCTCTAATCTGAGTGGAAAACTTAGCAAATTTCTTGAGATAGGGAGTTATCTCTGGCACAAAATTATCATTCTGGATGACCTGGATATCATTAACAACTTCTCTACCAAAATTCAGAAAGGCTGTCATCTGTCCTGTCGTTTCGTATTTGGCTGTGTTGAGAGCAAAGTGGATGAAGGGTAGTGTCTCTGACCAACTGTCATGCTTGTCTTGGATGAGAATTGCCAGCCGTGGTTTCAGATCCCTATTCTTCCGTTCAACTGGGTTAGCTTGTGGGTGGTACACAGGGAACAGGGATTGATGGATGTTTAATATTTAGCATACTTGTTGCATCACTGCTGACACAAACTGGGTTCCATTGTCACTGATAAGGCGGCAAGGAATGCCATACCTCAGTAGGACCTCTTCAATCAAGGTAATGGCACATTCTTTTGCTGTGGCATTGGGTAGTGCAAACAGTTCGACCCACTTGGTGGTACAATCCTCAGTGATGAGGATCCATCTTTTACCATCATTACTCTCAGGCAGGGGCCCGAAGAGATCAATGTCCAAGGTTTCAAAACGTTGGGCTGGCACAGGGGTCTGTAATAGCCCGGAAGGCTTCTGATTGGAAGCTTTGTATTTAAGGCAAACAGGACTGTTGTTTACATAATCAGTTATGTATTTCCTCATGCCAGTCCAATAATAATTCTTTGCTATTCGAGTATGGGTGCCTTCGATGCCATAATGACCAGCCATTGAGGCATCATGATGGTTTTAGAGGATCAAAGTTCTTTCATGGCTAGGTACCACTAACTGAGCCTCTTCATTCTCAGAGTCTGGAGCATATCTGTATAGGACACCCAGATTCATTAAATAACCTTGTTCAACCCAATTGACATAATTAACATTCTTGTCAGGATCTTCAAGGCAAGAAATAATTTTGACCAGCTCCTCATCCTTCATTTGTTCATCACGTATCTCCTTGGGAGACCTGGATGGGACATCAATGGCTACAGTGCAGACCTCACACAGTTCATTTTCTTCATGACACGCAGGCTGAGATAGCATATCTGCAACCACATTACTCTCTCCGGGGATGTACTCCATGTTGAGGTTGAAAGATTGTAATTGCAGAGTCCAACGGGCTAGTCTTCCAGTAGGAGATTTCAGTTTCATGAGCCATCTTAAGGGTTGGTGGTCAGATGCTACAGTGATGCTTACCCCAGCAATATAGCCTCTAAACTTGTTGAGGGCCCAAACCACTGCTAGAGCTTCTCGTTCAGTGGTCAAGTAGTTTCTTTCAGCTGGGTTTAACAACTTGCTGGGAAATTCAACTGGATGTTCTTCTTTGTCTTCTCCTTGTAGGAGGACTGCTCTTAGAACTTGGTTACTGGCATCAATTCTTATGAGGAAAGGTTTAGAGAAGTCTGCTTGCTTCAAAATTGGTGGAGGCACCAATCATTGCTTCAAGGTCTGAAATGCTTTCTCCTCTTCCTCTGACCATTTCCAGGAAGCCTTTTTCTTAGTTAGGTTGCTCAAGGGTCGGGCAAACTCAGAAAAATTGGCGATACATTTTCGGTACCATGAGCAGGTTTGCAGGAAGGACTGCAGTTTCACATTTTTAGGAGGTGGAATCCCTAAAACAGCTGAAGTCTTCTCATGATCGACTTCTATTCCTTGGGGTGTAATCCATAGGCTCAGGTATTTAACACATGAGCAGGAAAATTGACACTTCTCCCTGTGTGCTCGTAACTTGAAATTCATCAAGCTCTTTAACACCGCCTCCAAGATGCTGTTCGAATGTAGGGGACATAATTATAATATCTAGGTATGCAAGTACAGGTAACCCTGTTCGGAAAATATCCATTGGTCTCTGAAAGGTTGCGGGTGCATTCTTAAATCCGAAGGGCATCTTTTTGAACTGCTACGTTCCAAATGGACAAACGAAAGTGGTTTTGTCCCTATCAGCAGGATTAACATTCACTTGGTGTTAATCAGACTTTAAGTCAATTGTGGAAATGTATGCAGTATGTTTTGCCTCCTGCAGTAAATCATCCATTCGTAGAAGTGGGTAAGTATCAGGGACCGTGACTTCATTCAACTTCCGGTATTCGATACACAGGCAAAACTGGTTATTTGGCTTTGGGATCATTACAACAGGAGCTCCATAAGGAGATTCACATTCTTCAATTATCTTTTTCGAGAAGGTCCTCAATTTCCTTTCTCAATATTTCCTTCTTTACAGGAAATGGGGGTTCAGAGATAGGAGGACTATTTCCCGTGTTAATGTGGTGCTCCAAGATATTTGTTGCTTCTCCCCCTGGTTCGAAGACATTTTGGAAAGATTCCAACAGGAGGTTAAGTTTCTCCTGGGCAGAGGTCAAACTTTCACCTTCTTCTCTTAATTGGCAGGCTTTGCTGGACATCTTCTCAGCTATGGACGGGGTGTCCCAATTCTTCATCAAATGGATACTTGTGGGTAGGATTGTCCCAGAAGTACCAACAAGTATTCTTCACATCTAGAACCAAACCTGCAGAACTAAGGAAATCTGTTCCTAGAAGAATTCTATTTCCCTTTGCCTTTAGGAGAATTATGAATTTGGTCAAGACTGATCTCCTCTCAATCTCTACCATCACCTGGGTTGTGAGGGTCTCACCTGTGTTCTGTTGACCGTCTGCCAAGCTCATAGCTAATGTGGTTTCCTGAAAGAGGAGTCCCTTATCCTTAAATACCTGGTACATCCTTTCCCCTGCAATTGAATGTGAAGATCCTGTGTCTGCACAAACACGTCCTTTTATTCCACAGAAAGTTATGTCGACTAGGGTCAATCGAGGGCTTCCGGTCTGAGTTGTGGAAGCATTGATGTCATTGGTTGCTACGTCTGTTCTTTGTGAGGGGGTTGCAGGTAGGGCACCTGGACTTAATCACCCCTTGTCTCCCACAGCCATAGCATCAGAGAGGGGATCTCTCATTTGGTACTGGATGGGAATATTCTCTTTTGGGAAGGCGGTCAGGTTTCCTGGATGATACCTGACTTCCATCATTTACGGTTTCACTTGCCTTCACATGTTTCCTAGGACCACTGGGTAAGGAACGCCAGATATTGTTGAAAGCTTCCAGCTTATCTGCTAACATTTCTTGGGAGATAAGTTCTTCCCAGATATCCAGGTAATGTTCCTTACACTCTGGAGAGCATCTCTTTTTCATTTGATCGGCAATCATCAAATTCTTCAAGCCGTCAAATGAATCAATTTTAAGCTCATCGAGCCAACCTTCGAAATATGCTCGGATTTCAAAATAATAATCCTTCCACATCCCATTTGGGCTTTCTGTGACTTGAAAACAGCTCCCGGAATTTTTCTGCGGTTAACTTGAACCGTTGCAGAAGCATTCCTCTAATGTGGGAGTAATCCCTGCATTTATCCTCAGGCTCACGGGCAATGAGGGAGGTTACATCACTAGGTAGGGTACCCACAAATCACCAAGATCCAAAAGCTTCATTTGACGTTCGAATAAGGTGAGGAACAAGTCCATGTTATCAACTTTAGGATTGAATGTTGGTAACAACTTTTTTTAATTCGATTTTTGCTTGGGTTAGGGTTTGTGGACCTACAACGCTTTGAGTCTCATTTTGCAGTCGTATTTTCTGCAGCACGAATTCACGCAGCATTTTCTCTTTTTGTTCGTTTTCCTCGTCTATCCTATTTAATACGATTCCCTCAAAGATACATTTCTCAAATTCAGGGTCTTCCTTATATGCATCATTTGATAAAATTTCAGCCTTAAATTCAATTATTATTAGCTCTTCCCCATCAGACTCAAATTCACCTAACTCAATAGCAAGCTTAATGAGATCAGCTTTTTTCTTTCCCAGAAATGACATGATTGAAAAAGATTAAAAGTTGCAAATAAATAAGGTCATTGCCAGATTGTCCACCAAAGCTCTTACAGATATGGGAATACACTTTAAAATATAGCTAGCCTTTAAATCTTATAAATTATTATGCATTTCAAAAAACAATTAAAATAAGTAAATAAATTAATAACATATTCAAAATACCAATAAGGAGCATTAATTCAAATAAAATAATATAAAGAAAATTTAGGAATCATCAGTTGTAATGATACAAAATTCAATGCAATGAAAATACTAAACAAAACTAAAATAATCAGGCATGTAATGAATGCTACCTAAATTCAATATGAAATCAGTAAAACATCAAGCAAAATAATAATTATCAATGGGCAATTCAAAATATTTAACAGGAAACGTGGTTTCAAGAAATAAATTAATATAAAGCAAAATTAAGTTTTTTCATTGCATAAGAATACCAAAAAAATGAATGAAATAAAATAAGATCATGCACACACACACAAAATTGTGTAATGCTATAAAAATTCAATATGAAATTGTTCTATAATATATCAAGCAAAATGATTATTGTAATTAATATCCATCTGTAATGATAAATTTAGTATATATCAGGTGTTCTGACGCAGTCAATAGCACCGTAGCAGGATTGCTATCACTTTTTTTTTCCTTGTGGCTGGGCGGTGCAAATGTGCATTTTCAGCTGGAAAGTTTTTTAAAGACCCCTGGATGGCACCCTATGTCCATTATATTGAAATCAAACGTAACTAGAGTAACTTGACCTTCAGTTAGTTTATATTCTGCCTGGATTTGATATCTTGTACATCAGCTGAGTAGGGGGAGGGAGTATTTGGAAGGTCAACAAACAGTGCTCTGCTCATAAACTTTCCTCTTGAGATGAAATATTCATGTTTCTTATAACTTATTGAATACTTTTTTAATTTCTTATTCTTAACAGTGGGGAGTGTTTTAGGGTTTTAGCGTTAGTTCTGTTACAGTTTTTGTTGCTTTTGGATATATTTCGCGTACATTTCTTATTTCAAAAACCTTGACTTCAGGTTATTATTTGATTGTTTTGAAGACATTTTCCTAACCTTAATATGAACAAAAAAGGTGAAAAAAGCCGAAGTTCATAGTCACAAACCGTGTGTAAATAAATTTTAAAAAAAAACAATAGTTTTATGCTTGCAAATCATACAATGTAGGACTTAACGTTTCTCCATGCTTCGAGATTTTCCACATTCAATCTTCCTTTTAATTTTGCTATTTCTTTTTGTAAGTAATCTTTGTCGTAATTTTTTTTATTAATTTCAAAGTATATTGATGTGTTTTGTCAATGAAAATTTTGGAAAAAAATGAACAGTGCTTGCAAAATTTATTTCCCAAGGTAAGTCATATTTTTTTTATATAATTTCGTGTAAGTTAAAGGACAAATGTTATTATACATTCTAGAGTTTTAATGTAACTGACAACTTTTGTAATAATTTAAAGGGTTATACCAAAAATTATGACGTTAGGACTAAAATTTTATTATTTATGCGTTTTTTTCTTAAGTTAGGCTTAGCGACAAAAACGCCCGTCCTGAAGCTAGTAGTCCTTACTCATTCACCCCATCCCAAGCGAGCTGCTCGCAGAAAATCGCCCCGTCCTGAAAGGGTTAATACAGCTAGACCAAGTGAAATATAATTTAAAATGTGAAATGTGCATGTTGTGCTTTCCAAGAAAAAACTTCTTTATTACATTTCAACATCAAATATGCATTCATTATAACATGAAATTAAGTATGTACGGCATTGAAGGTTTATGTTAATGAAGGAGAATAAATGCATCCCCAATTAAACTTGAATATTTAATAATTCCCCCTCCTTTGTTATTGTAGGTTGCAGAACCTGCTAGTCAATTTGAAAGCGACATATCTGCTGCCCGTAATATTCCTACTGTAAGCATGCCAGATGATATGCCTGCAAGAGGTAAAATTGTTTATTTATAATGTGTGCTATTTTGTGAAATTTGTAGAAATATTTTTCTTTAAACTAAATTTGATTTTTATACTGCTGTCTTATTTATTTATTAAGTAATTTTTGTCAGTGGAGTTTGTGTGTGTGTGTGCTCCCTTGCCCAATCCCTTACATGTAGGAAGCAGATTTTATACTGAAAGGATAGTCATTTCTGAATTTACTTTACTTGTCTAATATATTATCTTGATGTTTTAGTAGAGAGATGGTTAATGTTGAATAATACAAATTTTTTATGTTTCATAAGTTGATCAAAAGCAGGAATTTTATTTATGAATCATTTTTCTACATAGAAAATGATCACCTTTTTGCTTTTTTAAAAATTGTCATAAAATTTTCATATACAAGCATTTATTTTTTTATATTGGATTAAGTAGAAAAAGGAATCTGTCTTGCTGATATTACTCATCAATATTAAAAACTCATTTTTAGATTTTGTTGTGCAACATTAATTTTTTTTTTTTTTTTTTGATTTTTTTTATTTATATAATTTTAAAAATCTTAAATATTTTATTAATGTATGTGTTCGTGAATGAGGTGTGAAAAATATTCATGAGAAATTTTTCCTTCCCTTTTCTCCAAAGTACATATTCAGTTTTTATTTCAAATTGGAAACATAACACATTTAAGTAGCCTAAAACATATTTACAGACTTAAGATCTCTGAGTACTGAGAGACTTGCTGCTTCTATTGTGGAGCAAGTATTGGGACCTGCTCTAGCTATTCCATCTAATGCTGGATTTCTTCTTCCATCGCGATCTACTACTGCATCATCAGAAATTAGAGCTACTACATCACTTACTAATTTCACGTCTTCTTACTTATCAGAAGGTATAATTCTTAGTTGTCGAAATATTTAATGATTTACGAATATCATTTCTCTACCTTTGTTCTTTTCTATACTGTTATCCTTTTTTTTTTAATTGAAGCATGTTTTAATTTTTTTTTCTTTCATATTTTGTAGAATTCAGTAGTGTTGGAAACTTTCTTTAATTTTGTTCAAAAAAAGATTTAATTCCTTTGGTTATTCATTGCTTCTTTTTTGCTTTAGTTAATTACATGTAGTAGAGATAATCTTTTTCTTTGATATTTATCTTTGGGTATCCAAATTATTTAAAGATTTCTTGTATTTCCACACTAATAAAACTTATTGTAGAGAATGCATTTACATGTTTTATTTAAAAAAAATTTTGATTCTTATATGTAAAAGTAATTTTTAACTTTATGGTGTAATCATATTTGCATTATTTTAACATTGTTGTGTTTTATCCCCCCCCCCCCCTGGAAATTCCGTTTACTTGAAAAATTTTGTAACAGCTCTCGCTTCTCTTTTAAGTAATGTTTCAGGTTGAAAAACCTTAATTTACTGTTTCTGTATCTTGTCAGAAATATATTCTCTGAAAATATACCAAATGGAGTACAAATCAGCTTCCACCATTTGACAAAAGATGGCCCTACCAGTAAGTTATGGTTGAAATTTTTTTTTATGTGAAACACCGTGCCGTAAGGTGATATAAGTGTCATTTGCGGAGACTTTTGATTTACTTATTAAATTTGAAGCAATCTGTGGGACACATCGATTGCTTATAGAAGTGTATGGTGAGTTTGCTTTGAGCAAGAGAAGTTGTTGTGAGTGGTTTCAAAAGTTTCAGAACGAATGTTATGTTTAAGACAAAAATGTAGCAGAAGGCCTAAAACTCTGTAATACACAAAGACTGAATTTGAAGCATTATTTGAGGAGTATTTGTGCCACACTTTAAAGAAGCACTCTAGGTAATTTTGCATCACTTAAAATCATTGGGTATTATTCAAAAGCAAGGAAATTGGGTTCCATGTGAACTGAAGCCAAGTAACTTTGAACGTCGATTTCGCACGTGTGAAATGCTGCTTATCAGACATAAGTGAAAGGTTTTTTTTTTTTTGCATCGTATAGTCACTGGTGATGTGATAAATGTATCCTTTCTCAACCCAGAGAAGGGTAAATCATGCTTCAACATTGATAGCCTAGACAAATGTTTACAGAAAAAAGCTATGATGTATTCGTTCTGATCAGCAGGGATCGTGTAATTGTTGCTCATACCAAATGACACCATTGCTAGGGTCTCTACTAAACGCAATAAGATTAGCTAAACTCTCAATGAAAAATGTGTCTGCTACTACTCCAAAAATGGCAACATTATTTTCCTATGTATAAATACTCTTCCACATGTTGTGGTTCCAGTCAAAGCCTACTTGGAAACACTCATTGGGGAAGTCCTACTCACTTTCTGTATTCAGACATTGCCCCTTCTGATTATCACTTGCAGCCATCAATGGCATATGGCCTGTCTTTGAAGCACTTCACGGCATATGGAGATGCCAATAATTGAGTAGATTCGTGGATAGCTTAAAAAAAATAAAGTGTTCTCTCTCTTTCAATGTGGTATTTGTATGCTTCCAGGAAGATTAGGTAAATTAGTTATGAGCAAAGAACAATAATTTGAATTAAACATAATGCACCATTATTTTACAATAAATGTCTATTTTTATTTTTTTAATTTAAAAAACAGCATAACTTATTGGGACTTCTTTTAATTCATATAGTTGAAATTACTGCTGAACATAGGAAATACATTTATTGGTTTTTAAATAGTTTTTTGAAAATTACTTTCATTTTAAATGATTACATTACCTATTTTTTTTATCTTTGTTGTATTCTAAGCAAATATGCACCTTATAAATGGTACATTGATTATTAATTACATGATATTTACAGACTTGTATTTATGTGAAAATTTATTTAAATACAAGTCAACATAGTGTGTAAATTATAATTTTTAATATTTTATGAAAATTCCAACTATTCAAAATTGATTGTACTGGCTGTAATTTACAAAAATGGTGAAGATAATATGGAATTATTTAAATAATTAACTTAATTCATACAAATGTTTGCTTCATTATAATGACTGCTTGGATTGGAAAATAAATGACATGTTTTGAAGAAATTTTTAAGTAATTTTTATTTAAGTGTTTGTTTCCTTGCAAAATAGTTTATATGAAATTTTTTTTATAAAGGCTACCTGATATATCTTTGAAATATAAACAAACATAGATACAGAATTTCAGCTTACAAATAAATGGTACCATTTCTGTGTTTCAATTTGAAGCAAAGTCAAATTGTATAAATCTTTTCAGAAAATTAGTATTGCCTATATGAGAGTTGAAATTAGTTGTTAATGAAAGAGGATGTATATAATTAGCCAAAATTTTGATGTAATATTTGTGGTGCATTTCTAAAATTTTTGGATTCAGTGGTTATCAAGTTCACATTTTAAGTATAAATTTTTCTAGGACTAAATTTAAGGTTTTCAATAAATGTATTCAAAATTTTAATCGAAACATATAAAGAAAGTGACCATCATTAAGATGAGAACAAACTGATACAATGGATAGTAATTATATATAATGTTTCTGTACTTTATAAATATCATAGTCTAAACAAAATAAAATACCTGCTGAAATGCTAAATTTGTAATATTTAGCCAGATCTGAAGAAGTTATCTTAAATCAACTTAAATGTTCTCGGGGCTTGTCTTATAGAACATCTATGAGGTAAATTATGAAAGTGCACATAGAAATTATGTATTTATTTAGACTCAATTGAAACCAGTTTCATATGACAAATGGAGTAAATCAGATTCTTATCCAGGAAATTTTTCTGTGTTCAAGTAAAATGAACTTATGTTTGAGGATATCGGATTGTATTAAATGTATTTATTGTTGTTTTTTTTTTTTTGTAATAAATTGTTATAAATGTTTGGTACACTTTTTATCATAAAACAGATATGTTGCAAGAAAAAAATTAACCTTCTGATATTCACTAAGTTTTTTTCAATAGAATATCAAAAACTCATGTATCTATAAAAAAAATGCACTAGATGGGAATGTATTGTAAAAAAAGGGGAGGCATAAAGTAAACAATTTCAGTCAAATGATTGAGGCTAATTAAAAGCATGTTCATGCATCATAAGTGGTGGAATATTTTGCCTTACATTGCTGTAGAACAATTTTTTTTTTAAATTGTATAAATGCAAAGGCACCTCTCATTATCATTTGTATTCACACTTGGCCAAATATCAGTTGATACATGACAATGGTGAATAAAGTTGATTTGTTTGTGTTCACATGTAAACTTTAATGGTAGGTATGTCACACATCAAACAGGCCTAATTTTCTATTTGTATTGCCAAATGACTTAGTGATAATTTAACAAATTGTAGCCAAAAGAAGCTGATAAAAAAGTAATGCTCTAATTTCCTTTCAAACTGCTATTTCATTCTATTTGAAATGTTAAGATTTATATGGTGGAAGTTCTGTTCTGAAACATCCTTATTTTTCTCTTTTTTACCCACTACCAATAAAACATATCTAAATAAATTATTACATTTACTTAAGAACACTGGTTACTTACCATTATTTTTAAATCAAAATTGAATATTTTTTCTTTGCTAAAACTCCTTTGTTGCTATGTCAGATAAATAGTACCTCTAAAGCCCTGATGCGGCTAGTCCTAAGTGGGGCCCTATATCTAATTGCCTTTGGGAACTCTTTTAACATTTAATGATTTTATGCTTACATATTTTGGTGCTCCTGTATCATTGATGTGGCAGTAGCTTCTAAACACTTTGGTGAATGGATGTTTATTTCGAACAATTTCGAATTAAAAATGTGACTACACATGTAGGCACAGGGAGAGGCCAGTGGAGACATGGCACATAGCAAAGAGTATGAAAAACACTAATTAGCTGGCCTTGAGCAAATAAAAGGCGTTAGTGTGATAACTCGTCAAACTAAAATGGAGCAATTGATTAAGTTGAAATTCTGTGACAAATTCAGAAAAACGGCTGCGCAGAAATTCATGCATTGTTGGTCCAGACGTACGGAGCAATGCAATAAGCAGAAAATGTGTTTTCGACATATTTGGGAAAGGAAGATCATGGCTAATAAACCTTGTTCTGGTCGATCTCAACAAGTATGATTGACAACATTGAATGAGTACAACTGATGCTTTAACAAAAAATTTTAACTGTCTATGATGGATATAAGAGGAATCCACAAAAGCAGGGTAAGCTCAAGATCTTTTCCTGTTTTATTCCACTCGGATTAGCAACAAATAAAAGGAAATGCATGGACACTGTTGGTGATTTCATTGATATGTGATCAACATCATGGCTTCTGCCATCTGAAGTGACAAACAATTGTGTGGTGCTTACTGGCTTCGCCCGCATCACAAACAAGAGCTGCCTTTACTAGTCAAAAAAAGACTTTCTTGGTTACATTTCTTTTTAACAGCATTGGCATGATCCACTAAAAATTTATCATTAGAGCAAACCATGGAATGGGAATTCTTTTGAAGCTGTTTTTATTTTAATGAAGCATTTTCTGAACATCCATTGTATTTGTCCACATATGCACAGTAGTGAAAAAGGAGCTCATGACAATGTGCACTCACATAATGCAATCCACAACATCTTGGTTCAATGCTGTTTAACTGTTACGGTACATCCACCATGCCTTATTATGTAGAGAGTGTTAAGCTTTTTCCTTTTCTTTTTTTTTTTTTTTTTTTTTTTTTTTTTTTTTTTTTTTTTTTTTTTTGTAACTATGATGTATATGTAGAATGGGTTAGTGGAGTTCCTGTTTCCATGTGGAAACTTCACCTCCCACCGTGGGTTTTGAGTAAAACATTGCTTTAGCCCAGCACTGCATTTAAAATCTTAAAAAAAAATTTGAACTAATAAAATTAAGTATATTGAACGCTATGATGTATGAACACACAAACATGATTCATGAAGTTTGGACGGCATTACATTTATTCTTCATTCTTTGTAGTAGAATTGTGATTTTTTAAAAAATGAATCATCGTAAAAATATTTTTTTTCTAGATATTTGTTGTAAATTTTTTGGAAATTTAATTGGATTTATTTAGAAAAATTGGACCCTAAATGAAAAATCTGTTGATATATATATATATATATATATATATATATATATATATATATATATATCTATTTAAAATTTGATTTGATGTGCACCCTTATTCACCTATGTGAAGAATGAGTACTGTAGCTAGTATTGTGTAGATCATTCTGTTTTGTATTGAATATCAACTGTAATTATGAGATTTTGACTAATATTTATGATTGTGTTTTGTAATTACAGTTACTGAAGATGACTTGCATCGCTTGCATCACTTCGATGTTGATACATCCTCCAATCCTACTACTACTACTACTACTACATCGAAGTATGTATTATGAACTATTTAAGTATTTAAATTATCCGTTTAGAACATTTATTTTATATTGATCATCTAAAGTTATTAAGTAGCTTTATGAAAGTTGAAAGTAAATTTTCTCTTAACATTCTTTTTTTTTTTAATTTTCATATTAATATTTGCTATTGTTCCTAATAAAGTAATTTGTTATTAGAAGTTAATTTGTTGTGGGATTAGAGTTATAGGAAGGAAAATGTTATACATTTTTAGTGAAATTTGTATGATTTAATTTTAGTTTAAGAATATATATGTGATGTTTGTACGAAACATAAACAAATTCAAGTAAATATTTCTTTTTTCAGAGTTTTTGTGATTTTTACTTGATCAGCACTTGGAATAAAAAATACATTTATTTTCTGTTGTATATTAGTTTTTATGTTCAAAATTCTTCAACAATCTATAAAAATGACTTGGGTAATGTGCGAATATATATTGGTTAAGGTTTAGATATTTTGTTATGTTTGTTTATTATATGTTGTGTGTTGCTACCATAATGCAATATGTGTAGTCAGTTTTAAGTAATAACCAAATTATTCTTTGAATAATTTATCAGTTATGTCAAATGTATTATTTATTTAGACCAGAGATGTTCAACTTTTCTCTCATGCTTTTCTAAAAAAGTATTAAAAAATGCATATATTTTTGAAAGAACTTGAAAGCACAAATAGTGCAAATGTAACTATCAAAATCTATTAAGTTGGACATGACAGTATATCTTATAGTTGTATTAATATCTTTTAATTTCTTGAGTAGAAGTGATGGAGCATTAGACCCTCATTAAACTTCAGATTCACAAAAAAGAAAATTAATAATTGCTTGTGTGTCCAATAGATGTATGTTTTAATGTGTCCCCATAATTTAATATGTAGCAAAAGTTGTGCGATTGGTTTAAGTATGTCATAAGCTATACAAAAGAGGTAAGAATCCATGTGTTATCTTGTCCATATCTTGAAAACAGCATTGCTTTAAAAGATTAAAACAATTCAAAATTATGTCTGTAATAAAGTGTTTAATTTTATCTTTGAAAAGCTGGCTTTGTGAACAACCATCTCCTGAATTGAGTTCTTACTGCACTATGACCCCAATGGATACAGGTGAAGTGGACGAAAGCGAACCTTTACTTGTTCCACCTTCTGCCTTTCACATTATTAGTCCAGGTGTGTATCTGATAAATCAGTATATGGAAATGTTCATTTTCTTATAACAAACATTTGGAAGTTTGTCAGGCAAACTTATATGGATACAACTGTGATCTTCAATACTTTATCTTTAATGTTTTGCATGTGTGTGTTCTGAAGTAAAGATTAATTTTGACTTAACATTTCATAAAAGTGTGAAGGAATAAGCCATAAAATTTCAAAAATAATGTTAAAAAGGTTTGATTTGAGTCTAGCCTTCCTTGTTAAAAAGATTAGTGTACATCTGAATGACTTATGCATATTAATAAAGTAAATCATCAAGAACCTAATTAAAATTCCCTTATTTATGTGAAGAAAATTATTCTTTATTTTTGATGTAGAATTAATATATTTTAGTTGAATAATCAGCTTGTTAACCATTCATCTTTCGTTCATTGATGTAAGGCGTCCTTGGTTTTTGTTGGGTTATTAACTAGTTTTAATATTATGTTAAATTCATTTGAAATTATAATTTTTCATTATACAGATATATATATATATATTCCTGTGGATCTTTTATCATAATTAATTCTTACTGTACGTACATGTCACTCTCAGTGAATTGACTTCAGATAATAATGTAACCCAGCTCTGAAGTCATAATTTCTTCCGTGAGGAATCCAATCCTTAACACATTTGGTGTACCCTTTGGAGGCCTCAGTCATCTTTCTCTATTTTGGGCCTTTCTCTTTTTTATTCCATTTTAGTCTCCCCCCTCCCCCTATATGTACAGAATTCTGTCTAGATCAGGTATATGTTTGACATGTTTAATATGTTTGACTATATCAACAGAAAAGCCAAGAAGTTGTGCAGTTCTTTGCAAAATAGTACCACTTGTTTTTAAGCCAGTCTCTATTGGCCTTTTCCAAATCGATGTTCAACTGGCAAGAAAGGGAGTCTTCCTGCAAAGGCCTTTTTCAATAAAAAGTGGTACAGAGAGAGTTGACTATTTTTATTCGAAAATAACTTTTTAGTTTTTCTAGTGAGACTGATCAACTTCTTTGGTATGTTAAACTCTAACATAGTTTCCAAAAGTTTTTCTCGGTTGATGCTATCATAGGCAGCTTTAAAAATAAAAAGGTAGTAGGTGTCAATTTTATACTCCTTAGTTTTCTCCAATATCTGCCTAATAGTGTGTAGCATATTTGTTAATTTTTCTCTCTGGAATCTGCACTGGTAGTTTCCAATGATTCTGGAGGTGTAGGTTTCTAATGGGCTGGATTAAATAATGAAAAATATCTTGTAAGCGGTATTATGTGTAGAAACTCCCCTGAAATTACCACATTCTAAATCGTAACCTTTCTTGTAAATAGGACTTACAGATCCCTCTTCCCACTCAGTAGGCATTTGTTCTTGGGTCCAAATACTTCAAATCAGATAATGAATGGCCTTGTATAGACTCTTTTCATTAATTTTAAAGAGCTCAGCTTTGATGCTATCTGGTCCAGTCAAACTATTGTTTAGCTTCTTTTCTACTTCATAGTTGGTATATAGTTGGGGTGTTGTGCTCAAAATCCTCGCCTTTAGAACACATGGTACGAAGCATGTTACATGGTTGGCAGCATGTTACACTTTATCTTTACCGATTAATAGTTCTATGAAATGCTCACACAAACGAACCAAAACTTCATCTGGGTCTCTTGCAAGATCTCCATTTTTCTTCCTGCATGTGGTAGTTCTGGGATTAAAATCAGCTCTAACACTATTTACAAGTTGATAGAACTCTCTGGCTTCTTTTTGAGTTTTTAAATTTTCAATATCTCAATAAGGATCTTCCATATATTCTCACTTTACTCATTATGGGTTCTTTTTTTCCTCTCCTCAATTCTTTATACCTTTCCTCTACAGCTCTTGTGTAGTGTTTCTGGATCATAATTTTATGCGCTTCATTCTTAGTAATATCACTACGCTCCTCATCAAACCAAAGCTTAGTAGTCTTGCGTCACTGGAATTGTCTTTTTAGATGCATTGATGGTTTGTTTAAGATCCTGCCACTCAATCTCCACTGTAGGTGCCAAGTCTGTCTTCACTATTGTACTTTCTATTATAATTTTTTTTAAAATCTATTAACAATAATTGTGAGAAAGATGGAATGATTTCTCTGGACAAAATTCATTTGTGATATTTAAAACCAAAGTATTAATGTTAAATATTAAATCTGCATAAACAAATAGCCCAGTGATTTTTCTTATCTTCTTTCCCCCTACCTTAATAGTATTCTTTAAAGTTTTTAAATTGGTCATTGAACAAAATTTGTATGGTACTTGTTTTTAATACATTTTTAGGTAACTTTTTTTGCAAGTCTTTCTTGTATTGTTTACTATTAGAATGGAAATTTAGATTTAAGATTGTAATTATTAGTTTTGTAAAAAAAAGTTTAAAATTATTTCATTATTCATTATGTTTTAACTCTACAGTTATTTACAATTAATTACTCCTTCTCATATTGAGTAAAAATACATTATCTGTTTTTATTGTGCCAAAGTTGTCTTGCGTGTTAAATGCATATCACTGGTATTATAACAACTTTAATTTATAGCGTTATTGAAGGAACTTGTTTAACAAGATCTGGGTCTAATTCCTAAGTGTAGTTAGTGCCAAGATAATTATAATGTAGTTATTGCCTTATGGTATTTGTTTTTTTTTTCAGGCTTTAGTATATATTTGAAAACATTTTTAAAGTATGTGAATATAATTTTCAGGTTTTGATAGTGAATCTCCATTAATATCATTTTCTGATATAGAAACAATTGATTTAATTGATACTGATACATCCAATGAAGCACGTGATATTGATATGTTTGACCCTTCTGAACAAATGGAGGCAATATCTAGCTCTGATGGTGTTTTATGTTCAGCTCTTCAAAGAACTATTGAGTTATTAGATTCTGACGAACCAAAATCTGAAAATAGCTTTTTAGAAGCTATATATTCTGATCGACCTCTTGGAGAGGTGTCTCATGAAGAAAGGATGGTAAATGATTCTGAGCCTGAAGTTACATTAGCTGCTTCCTCTGGAAGTGATTCTATTGATTTAATAAACCTTTCTGAAACATCAGCAGATTCATTTGATAAAAATTCTACTACTGTTGACGCATATTCAGATGAAAGACTTGTGTCTGCTACAAGCTCCAGTGATAAAACTGTTACTGAACTTCAACCTTCAGGGGTTTCCATTACTCATTTGTCAGAACATGCCAATGCTGAACCAGATGAAAATACCTCTCAATCTAATTCTCATGATGCAGTTTCTCATCAGCCAAGAATATCTACTCCTACTCTAATCTCGGATGATGCTGTACCATGGTATGTAGATGGTACATGGTGGTATGTATGAAGACCTTTTTTTTTTCTTTCAAAAAAATGGAAACATATATTTTTAATGTAATTTTGTAATGTATAATTTTAAGAGTTGCGAAACAAGTGTAGTATTAAGTCCTAATTGTGTGCAAGTGAAATTTGCAGATTTTATTCAGAGAAAGATTAATTTAAATGGTTTCATGATCTTTGATTATTTATTTTCTCGATGCTTTCAAATACCTTTATTGAAGGATGAAAGCTGATTTTTTTTGGCATCGACTCTAAGGAGATTTTTTAAAAGTTATTCAATTACAAAAATTTTCAGTTATGTTTTAATTCTAAATTAGTTTATTTTACTGATTGCTTTTTTCAATTTACTGTATTTTCCTGTATATAATCCACAGATTATGTGTTAAAAAAGTTTCAAATTTCACTGTGCGTATTATACGCCACTTTGGATTATCCTAGAAAAAACATTCTCATTCAGAAAAGCTAACAATTTTTGTAAGAAGTAACAAGTTTTGAAAGAAATGTTTATAAATTGAATAATAGATGGGGCTTTCATGACTCGGCTGACGTATTTCAGCCATAATTAGTTTTTATCCAATTACGTTCACAAATGAATTCAGTTCCTCGGAAGGATATTACAGTTACTAGCCGCTAGCATCATTTCCAGTTTTGTCTTGACCAGGGCTGTTTGAATGTTTTCATCATGTTGAAGCGAAAGCATGCAAGTTGCACTGCAGACTTCAAATTAAAATCTATAGAGAAGGCTACTGAAGTCGGAAATCGAGAAGCTGCAAAGTTTTTCAACATTGACGAATCGAATATTCGTTTGTGGAGAAAAAACAAGACCAACTTCGAAAATTATGATATTAATTGTTGTGGAAAGCCTCACTGGCCAGAATTAGAGGAAAAAATGGATGGATTTTAAAAGAAAGACAATGGGGGAAAGCAGTCTCAACAGTTAACATCAGAATGAAAGCTCAACTTATTGCACGCGAAATGAATATTGTTAACTTCTCTGGTGGGGCCCATGTGTTACCGGTTTATGAAGAGAAGCAATTTATATATATATATAGTCGTTCAACAGTCGGACAGAAATTATCTGATGACTGGGGGTTGGGGGAATCTTGAGAACTTCTTGACATCTTGCAAGCAAATTATTGTCGAAATTAATTTTACAGCGGATTTGATTTTTAATATGGATGAAGTTCCATTATCATTTGATATACCAGGACCATTGATGTTCAAGGAACAGCTAGTGTTCCTCTAAATACTACAGGAAATGAAAGAACATCATTTACTGTAGTTTTATGCAGTTCTGCAAATGGTTTGAAATTGCCGCTGATGCTGATTTTTAAAAGTAAAAGGCTCCCAAAAGAAAACTTTCCTAAAGGTTTGGAAATTCCTGCGAATGAAAACGGCTGGATGAATGAGCAAGTCATGATGTTTCTGGCAAAATCGAGAAAATTCTTTTTTTCATCCTAAGGCATTTCTAATTATGGACTCCATGAAAGTGCATCTGAGTGAAAATGTAAAAAATGCTCTGAAGTCTGCGTCTGCAAGTATTTCTATAATACCTGGAAGAATGACAAAAAAAATTGTAGCCTTTAGACGTCAATGTTAATAGATCTTTTAAATCAAAAGTTAGAAAGTTATGGGATCAATGGATGTCCGATGGGGAAAAGAACCATACAAAAACAAGAAAAATTGAAGCAGGCATCATATGAAAATGTTTCCAGCTGGGTCCTGAAAGCGTGGAATGATGTCTCGGAAACTACAATAAAGAACGTGTTTTGAAAATGCAGTATTGTCAGAAATGACTGACGATGAAGATTCATTACTAACTAGTGACTTGGATATGTTAAGCGAAGATTTAATGAATTTGTTCATTTCCCAATCTGATGAATCAGATTTTGAAAGTATTTTTTAATTATTGTTAATAAATTTAATCATCATTCAAGGTTTTATTTTTATTTTGAAAGTGTAAAAGGGGGGTCTAAATTTTTTTGCTGTTAACTTGCTAAATTTTTTTTAAAAAAAACTTTTTCCGCATGCGATGTTTTGTTTAACAACTCAAAACATAAAAGGCAGTAGCAAAGAATTTTTTTGTTTCATTGAGATTATCATTAAAAATATTATCACATACATGTTTAAATATATATAGATGTGTTTTGTTTCCTGTACAATTTCTTTCTTCCATTTTTAATTATGTTGTGTATTTTTTTATTTTATGTGACACTTATTATCGGCAGTTTATATTTTGGATTATTTGCCGTACAAACTGCTGCGGGTTATACAATTTTTTCTTTTTAACTCGAAAAAAGGCTTTGTGGATTATATACAGGAAATTACGGTAATAAAATTTCATTTTAAATGGAGTTTACTTTTTACATTTCCTTTAGTTTAAATCTCTATACTTTTCATTTACAAAGTGAATCATTGATTTATAGTAGTTTTTTTCATTCAAAATTTTGTGTGTTGATTTGTTCAAAATAAGTGTTGATTTACAAGTTTTTTAGTAAATACAAGATATTAATTGCTACTTTTAAAAGTGTACAATTAGTTCTTTTATTTTTAGTGAAAGACCAACTGTTTCTGAAAGTGATACTCCATCAGATTTTTCTAATGTGCTGGGTGGTAAGAATTTTTTTAATATGTACTTGGTTGAAAGATTTATTTTTAGTGCTCAGTAAAGCTTAGGTAAAAATATTTACTCTTTGAATTTTAGATTTGGAGATTTTAGTTTTAAGATTTGTCCCTCAGTTTTATGGATTCAAATTGTATTTGAAATTAATCAAAATTGCTTTTTTATAGAAGAAAAATTAAACTATTTTATCGAATATGTTTGATTATTTTAATTTTTAAATGTTTTATTTTTTTATGTAATTTGAGGTTTGTCCATGTTTTATAATGTATTTCAGTTTAATTTAGCTATAAAAATATTTTTCAATTTTTTTTAATTTTGCTTTAAATTAAATTTTTTTTCCAAAATCTAATTCTCATGCATACATTTGACATTTTATATATTTCTTGCATTTTTGTGTTTGTATGTGTTATGCATTTTTGTACTTGGATAACATATTGAATAAGTACCGATCTGAAGTTAAATATTGTCCTATGGATATATATCTTTCATTCTTTATATTTCTAAATCAGTTATAACTGTTTGTAAACTGAATTTTCTTACTTTCATATAAGTAATTTGTTGAATTTTAGTAAATTTCTTCTTTTTAGAGAATTATTATGAACTTTTGACTTATAATATGTGTTTTTGTTTTTTTTTTCAAGCTGGAATTGAAATACCAGAAGGTGTAGATCCATCTTTCTTAGCAGCTTTACCTGATAATATAAGGCAAGAAGTCATTGCTGAACAGCTGCGCCTTCAGCGCATACGATCACGTACAATCACTATTTCAAATGATGGCAACAGTGAGGATACTTCTTTTACAGAAGTAAATCCAGAATTTTTGGCTGCACTCCCACCAAATATTCAAGAAGAAGTAATTTGATTTTTCTGTTATGTCATAAGTAGAACTCTTTTCCTTAGAACCAGTTTTGAATTTTCAAAAAATCATTCATTTAGAAGATGTCAGAAATTCATTAAAAATAAATGTATATTCCATTTTTTTTTTTTATGAAGTCAACTTAAATTTTGTAAATTTAATTTCCACTACTATGTAACAAGCAGATTAAAAATAGTTTAACCACATTACCTTATTTAGTTTTTAATAACTTAATGTTAAATTTTTGAGTATATCTTCATTTACATGTATTGGGAAAGTAATCTAAATATTAAAAAGATACTTTATTATATCCAAGATTTTAAATTGGAAATGACTTGTAATTGTAAATGTAAGATGGGCATGAAAATAAATATTCCAACTAGCTTATCAATGTCCCAAATTACAATCCTCTTTTGTTTTATAAAATTACTTTTTAAATTAAATTTAAATTAACTCTTATCATATCTTTCTGAACACTTCACATTTTATTTGACAAATTTGCAATACTGGAATTTATGAATTGTAGAAGATACTGTCTTGTTTCAATGGAATACATACTGGAACTTTAAAAAATGTTCAAACTCTTACAGTTTTCTTATAAAATTTAATGTTTTCGTCTAACAAAAAGTAATATATCGGAATTTTAATTTTTTTTTATAATACCTGCAAGTGTATAATGGTTTCGAGAAGAAAAAATGAAAATCCCCCCAAAATTTAGCTTTAACAAAAGCACCTCTACCTCTAAGCTGCAGCATGGAGGTGTTCTTGTGTGGGGATGTAAATCGGCTTCAGGATTGGGTAATTTGGTATATTTTGATGGTATTGTGAATCGTGAGCTATTCGAGACAATGACCCCCTAGTGACTGTTGTCAACGTTACGCCATTGGTGTCTTTATAACTGTCCCCTAATTCTGAAAGCACCTCCTAAATCATCTGATTTAAGCCCAGTCGAACATATTTGGTGAGAGTATGAATTTAAAATAGAAAACATGACACTTAAAAACAAAATGTGAGGTAAAAACAATAACCGCAAAAAAACATTGATGCAAAAACTACAAAAAACTGATGAAATCTAAGCCAAGATGCTTAAACTCTTAAGAGTGATCCAAGATGTGAACTCTAAGAGATGTCCTACTATTAAATTAATAAAGGAATGCAATATTTAAATCTATGTGGAGAGATTTTCTTTTAAGTGTGTAAAGACTTGTGGCATAGTTTTTTTTTTTAATTAATTTTTTCAAAATAATATTTAGATTTATGTTTTAAAAAATTGATTATATTCTAATAAGAACAAGTTTTAGACTTTAAAAAAAAAATTATACAATTCCGATGTATTAATTTTTATTGGTCGAAATGTATATTAAGATGCAAGCTCTTGTTTTCAACTCATACCCTTCCTTTTTATGATTATTAATTACTTGAAATTTACTCTTTTTGTAATGTTATTTCTGATAATTAATTTTTATTTATTCATATCAATTTTTTAAACTTAATTTTATGTGTATTATTAAATTTGGAAATTATAATGTATGTACTATGTTTTGTATCTTTACCATTCTTTAAAATGTTCAACCTCATAAAATGCTTGATTGATTTAAAATTGATTAAAATGATTTAAAAATTTTCTATGGAATTTCAGGTACTGGCACAACAAAGGGCTGAGCAGCAAAGATTAGCAGCCCAAAATTCTAATCCTGATGTTCCTGTTGATCCTACTAGTTTTATACAAACACTCCCTCAAGGCTTAAGGCAGCAGGTATTGTGTATGGAAAATGAAATATAATCAGGTTTTCTTTACTTGTAATAAAATATTCCATCTTGTGTTTGTTAAATGGGGGAAAAGTTATATGTTACCGATTCACTTGTTGAAATTTTAAAATTGTTTTGATAAACTTGTAAAATAATAATGGTGATTATTAGTGTATTTTTATATAGTTATAGTTCTTATATCATTGTATTTTTGTTTTAAATTATTTGATAACCTAATGAAATAAAATGTTAACTATCTTGATTAGAATGTCTTATATTGTAAAATGTTCTCTTTTTTTTATGTTTTCACTGGTTCATTAAATGTAAACCCAAGAAATTTTTTGACTGTAGTGGTAATGGACTCGTGGCTGTTGTCTCATGAATTCGAGCCTCATACCACTGAAGACCCACTGTGTAGGGGGTTGTGTACAAAAAATCTGTGATGCCCAAACGTCCTCCAATTGTTGTGGTGTGAAAATTTGGAGAGGGGGTACCAGCTCAGGTGTTGTCCCCGTCACTTGACCATAGTTCAACATTACGAGATCTGTTGCTTAAAGTCCTGAAGTAGCTGAATGGAGTGACATTAATATTTATTCAGTCAGCTTACAGAAATATCTCTAGGTCAATAATTTTTTTAAGAGATAGAATCACAATATAATAATCTGCCATAAATATTAAAGATTGTGCTTAATGTCTATGTAATTTTGTTTTAATTCTGCCATTAAGTTTTATAATGAACCTAATTTCTGTATTTTATAGCAAGTTGGAGTACACTTTTAACTGCATAAATTGTCATGTATTTTGGAATTGAAAATATTATGTACGAATCATTTAGAGAAATTAATGTACATTTGCATGTATTTTCAGGTACTGGCAGACATGGATGATAGTTTATTAGCACTTTTACCTCCTGAGCTTGCAACTGAGGCACATTCTTTACGAAGAGAGTTAGAAGCACGTCACAGACAGATTCAAGAGCGTTTTTTTTCTTCACATGCTGGTACTGCTTTGTCTCGAATATTACGCTCAGCAGGTATGTGTATTTAATATTTGAGAGTAAATATGTGCCGTTAATGGAACTTTGTCTCCTCATTAAATTCTTTTCTAGTGGACTAGAATTGTTACACGTCTTTGTATTTAATGTTTTCAAAAAAAAAAAGTATTAACATATATCATACTGTTATGACCATTATACTTTATATTTTAATTTTACAAAATTTTCTGGGCTGATAATAAATGTTAAAATCGTTTCTACATATTTAAGATTCGTATGTAGAATAATTCTTTTATCTGTAAAATAGTCTGTAGTAGTATATTACTATGATGAACCTTTATATTGTTGAAAATGTTTGATATTTAAAAATATTTTTTAATTTTTATACTGAGTAATGCACTATCCACAAATAAGTAATTGGACACTTGTGATAAAAGGGATAAACAATACCTTTTTACATTTAATAGTTAGTAAAAAAATAGGTAGTAGGACCTCCACCCAAGGCAATTACAGCTTGAACTCTTTTGCGAGTATTTGGATGGTGGTATTTTCTTCTACTCGACTTAGAGAAAATATGCAAGTTATTTTCACCAATTTTGGACATGTTTTCAATAAGATTCAAGTCAGGACATTGGTGGGCTAGTCCAGTTGGCTGACCCCATTATCATTCAAATCCATGGTGGACCTTGCAACATAACAAGTAGCGTTTTCATCTTGGAAGTAATGGTGATTCAACCAGTAGAACTGCGACAACGTGAGAAGAACATTTGTGTCTAATATAGTTTTGTAGGAGTCAGCCTTGAGCTTACCATGAATTAGGATAAAGGGTCCCAATTCATACCTTGACAATTATCTCCAGACCATAATTCTACCTCCACCAAACTTAACTGTAGTCAAAAGGCGTTATCTCGGCATACGCCAAACCCAAACACTGCCATCCAACTGGTAGAGATTGAACTCTAGTGATTGATTCATCACTCTAGAGCAGTGATGGTGAACCTATGTCCCGTGGGTCTGACACTGACCCACGCAAGCTTTTTAATTGACCCACGATTGCTACACAACCACTTGTTTGTTTATGCAGGTTTATTTAGATTTTCTAATTTGTGTGGATTATTTATATTTGTATTTTTTCAAGCATGCATTTCACAAAAGCAATTTAAACACACTATAAATCTCAATTTTATGATTACAGTTCCAAAGTTACGCAAATGACAATAAATGAATATGAAAGTCTGTAGTATTTGAAATAAAGAAAAAGTGTTAACAAAATATCAAATAAAGTGTATAATTTTTCTCACATTTTGTTGGTTGAAAAAAAAATCGACAAACCGGAGCAAATAACCATATTTAAAGCACTTTTTTTGGACAAAATGCACTTTTGTAAGGTTATGTTCAGTTATGCTTGTAGAAAGAAACTTCCATAGCACTTGTATCATCCCCTCTTTGTTTCACCTTGTGAGGCACCATGTACATGTCTGTTATTCTCGATACTAGCAATTTAAGGCGCACCTGTACCAGTGTTGAACTTAGTGTCACCCATTTTGAACACATTTAAAAGTATTGTGTATGTATATTAGGTATGTTAATGCAAAATTTCTTTTCAAATTATTGTATTCTAAATACAAATGTTTTTAATTGTATCCCTGTTGGGGTGGTTAAAAAAATTCAAACGAGCCATACAAGTTCTCCAGGCCTTATCAAACTGAATAGTTTGATAAATGTGATGTGATTGAAAGGAATAAAATGGTTATATGTGCAATTTGTAATAAAAACCTGACATTTCACTTACATGTGATGAAAAGAAATTTTGAAATGTTGGATTCTAATCTCGGCATGTCAACAAATAAAAGAAAAATATTTTTTACAAATGAAAAAGAGAATTTTTCTCAAAGCGGTGTTTTTAAAAAGTTTTTTGGTTTTAAAAAATAGCATTACAGCTGCTAATTTTCAAGTTACCCATTGCATTGCTCACCACGGGAAACTTATTTCGGAAGAAATTGTAAAAAAAGCGTTTTTAGAATGTTGTCCTACATTGTTTGCTGATTTTAAAGAAAAGGACTTAATTGTAAAGTGTATAAATGAGTTACTTATAAATTGCAACATAATTGAAGATTGAGTAATAGAATTTGAAAAGAATATTTTTTTGCACGTACGTTACTACTTAAATTATGCGTAAAAGAAATCAATTGCTTTAGATTACAGTTTTTGCTTGGTATTAGTATAGAAATGAAAGAAAAGTTAATAAAACTAATAACACGTTGAAAGGAAATGTACCGGTCATATTTTTTAAGAATCTGATATTGCATTTAAAGAAATGGATATTGACATTCAGAAAATAGTTTCTGTAACAACAGATGGTGCATCTAGTATGGGAGGGAAGAACTTTGGATTTATTCAGTATCTTAATGAAAGTATTTCATATTCTCTGAATTTCATTGTATAATACACCAAGTTTTATGTGGGAAGCACAGTTTAAAAAACATTTTCCAGTGTAATATCAGTTGTAATAAAAATAATCAACTTTACAAAGAAAACAATTTTTCACATGAATATGTGGACCCAAACATCGTTAACAGAGCATTAACTAGTTTTTTCAATGATATAAAATTATTTTATAAAGAACCCCAACGTTTAATATGATGTTTTCAATTTTTACTTTGGGATCAATTCTATCTGCACTATCACACAGCTTTCCTTCTACTACAGAAATCAAGTCTTCAAATTTTGGTTTCCACACTGTGCTGCTTCAAAATTCAACTAATTCCATTTGTAAATTATCGATGCCTAGCCACATAAATTCTGTTTTATATGGATATAAAATAAAGTGAAATATATTTTTTTTCAAACTTTTAAATTGATTGAATCACTCCTCAAAAACTTATTTTTTATTTTCTGCATGATCATTAAATATTTTTGACTTTTCTTGAATGTCAACTGAGTTTTCAAAAATTATTGTGTTATGAAAATGTCTCTGTATTTGTGGAAATTGTAAATAATATTTCATTATTTTGTAATATTTCATGATTTTCAATTGAAAATCCTTAGTAAGAAGACATCAAGTTTTGTCATTAATATTTTCAAACATCGTTAAAACAATTAGTCGATGCCCTTAACATTTTTTATTCATCTCATTAAAATGCTGAGGTCCCATAAAAACAAAAATCATTTAACCAATGTATGTTGGATAATCATTGAAACTATTTTTTTCAATTAGACTGAGCTTAATTTCTTCTTATAAAGCTATAAAGTGATTAAGGATTTGACCAAAACTAAACGTTGCACATTGTTGTATGTCAAAATCCCTGAATATTGCAATTCAATTTCCTCTGAGAATTGTGCAAATTGCCATTTAGAGAGAGCTTTTTGGAAAATATTCTAATAGAAATTAACTGTGAAATATAAAATATTAATTATGACTAATGAATACAAAATATTAACCTTATATTTAAAAACTATCTGAAAATAAACACACACAGACACAGTTTCTAATTAAATACTTTATAATAAATTTTGTTGTGTGTATATATACTAATAATATTTCATAATGTGTGGTACATAATTTTCATTACTCCTTATTCACTCAAACACTTATTGCCATTTGTACCAAGAATTTTTAAATTGTCAAACCACATCCATTTTTACCTATTAAGCCAATTGAATTTGAAAGATGTTTAGTTTTTAAAATACCCAGTTAAAAAAATTTTAAACTTAACTTTGGTGCAAATGGGCATTAGTGACCCATGAGCTAGTATTTAAATAAAAAATATATGAACAAAATTTGACTCACGTCTCAAAAAGGTTCGCCATCCCTGCTCTAGAGAACCCTTCTCTACAGTCCAATTTCAAAGTGCCTTGTTCCAGCTCAAAGAAACTGGTTGAATTTTGTAACCAAAGACTTATGGGCAGCAGCATGACCATGGAAACCAAGCAAAAGTGCTTCCTTGGGGGTGGTATTTATCGAAGCTACAGTCTCGATTACTTGCTTAAACTTCTGCACTATGGGGTATCGATTTAGGGTAGTTTTTCTAGATTTCTTAGGACAGCACTTCTCGGTCTCTAATTAGTTTTGTGGGTCTGAGGAATTGAAGTACTGATTTCTCAGGTACTTACAGTATAGAGAACCTAACAAATATAAAGAATCTTGTTAATTCAGTTTTATCTATTTCCTTGGATTATGCAAAATTTTCTCCTCTTTGCAATATAACTGCTTTGTTTGATTATATCGAGGAGTCTTTCTTCCACTTCTGTTATCTTTTTTTATTAATTTCAATGAATATTTAAGTGTAAATCATATTATAATGGTTGTGAAGTATTAATTTTTTGATATAAAAATTACATGTTGATTTCTAATGGCTAGATAACGTATCACAATCTTTAATTTAAGGAATGAATGTACAGCTAATTATATACTATATATATGTATATTTAAAATTATTTTTGTAATGTTTAATTTATGCGACTACCTGCTCACACACATGTGATTAAAACGTCAAAAAATTTTCAAATACATTTTTAAAAGTTTTTTTTTTTTTATAAATACACTTGTTTAATTAGTGGTTAAATAATTCCTTTTGTTTTTCAACTGTATTTTAAGTGAGTAACTGAATAATTGAAATTTTGGATAATCAAATGAACTTTATTAACCTTATTTATAAACTCTTAAGAAATTTTTAATTTTAATTGAAAAAAATCTAGATTAGAATTTTATTTAGTGGCCATATTTGTTGTAAATGCAATATATATTCCTACTAAGAGTGCATGTTTTTGTTTAGAATTGAAATTAAAAAAAATTTCTGCATTTGTAGTTTCTCCTGTTAAATTTATTTTGCTATGTGTTTTGACTTTCAGGTCGTGTTGGTTCTCGATACACTATTCATAGTTTACCCCATCGTGGACAGTGGACTTGGAATTCCTTATCTCCACGTGGAGCATCTAGTCCATCTGGCAATAATACTGGACTAGGTAGCTCTACTATGTCAAATTCAGTAAAATTAAGAGGGCGTTACCTTTTAGATCATGAAGCATTGGCTTGTCTTCTAGTCCTTCTATTTGTAGATGAACCTCAACTAAATACAGGTCGACTACATCGAGTCCTTAGAAATTTATGTCATCATGGTCCAACTAGGACTTGGGTTGTGAAGGTATGTTCAGTATTTTTAGTAACTTTTGGATATTAAGAAATGTATTTCTAAATCAAAATGGTTATCTACAAAAGAGTAAGAAAGATAGAAATGTATTATAAGTAATGATGATGCACTTTAAACTAATGTATATGATATTTTAATTTGATTAAAACATTTTAAGTGACCTTTACTTGGCAGTAGTATATAGCTATATTTACTTTTAGTTTTGTAATTAGTATATAAATGTTAAACATAATTTTTTTCACTATTATCCACATGCTCTTTATTTTTTTTTTTATATATATTTCCATTTTTTTTTTTTTTTTCAATTAGCTTTATCTATTGAGATGTATTATAGTTATGTTATCATGTATGAGTCTGAGTGATTTTGTTAGAGCTCATTTAAAATCATTAGCTGTGTGTGCATTGTCTCTTGCTAAATGAAGCAACAATCTTTATCTTTGGATGAAAAATGTAATGCGCTAAGCTATCTATAATTATTCTTTATTACATGTATAAATACAAAGTAACATATGGCACTATTTTTAAGAATAAGAAAAAATATAATAGATAAACATACGCTGCTACTCTGTTAAGTTTGATAATAGCATTAATATGGTTATAAAACAGATCAATTTTGAAATATCATTTTGCAGACCCCATCTAAATCTTGTCTCTTCATAAGCAGAGGCGATATATAATCCTGAAGTGAATAGGTGATTTTTCCTTTCTTCAGGGGTTTTCCAATTTGAGTAATGCACACGTGTAGTAAACTTGCTCTAATAGGTCCTCGTCACCCACCTCCCCCTTTGTACTTTTCGAATTTTGTAAGTTGCATGTTATTTTGGTAAAATAATGAATGTTTTGCACAGCTTCTCTCTTATACCATTAAAACGCAGAACATTACCTTACAAATTGCTTTAACTTTTGCCATTTTTAGTTTATTTGGTGTAGGACTATTTCAAGTTTTTTTATTATTGTACATTGAGATGGGTGTAAATTAGACCTAAAATGAAGTTAACAATTGAAAAATTACATACACGTAATTTGTTTTATTTGTGATTGTAAAATTGTGCTAATTATTATTTTAATGTCTTCTTGTAAAGTAGTTTCTTTGCTAGATGATAATTGCATTTTCTTTGGGTTATTAATTGTTAAATTGTTGTTGTGAAATTACTCTGTATATATGGAATAATTAGCAATAAGCAAAGAATTCCAATATTTTTTACAGAATAGATATGATTAATCCTCCTTCACATATAAATAGTTTAGCAATGTAACAAATATATTTTCTTTTTCAGTTGCCTTTTAATTGTTTTGGTGTTTTGTTTAGTGTCATTTGTATTCAAGGTTTGCTATACTTTTGACTTGTAATGCTACTTTGTATTAGTAGGCCACAGTAGCATAGTGGGCAAGGTCATGGACTCATGGCCGACGTGTCATGAGTTCGAGCCTAGTGCCACTGAAGACCTGGCATGTAAAGGGGCTGATGCATGTTAAATTTCTCAGGGTTCAAATGTCCACCTGTTTGTATGGTGTGGAAGTTATATGAGGGGGTTGCCAGCTCAGGTGTTGTCCTCGTTACTTGACCATGTTTCAAAATTACAAGGTCCGTCACCAAAAGCCTTGTTGCTGAATAGAGCATCGTTAATTTTCTCTCACTAATTTGTAGTAAGTGTCAAAAAAAAATTTCACTGTAATAAGTTTGTGTATTCTTAGCTCTAAAAATGTTTTGCTATTTTCATTTTCTTTAAAAAATAAATTGTCATTTTTATATTATGTATATGTTCTTCATGTTTTATCTACAAAATATTAAATTCATGTATGTAATATAGAGCTTGTACATAAGTGTGATGTAGCCTATTACTGTGGCTCATGTAATATATATAATTTAAAACAAATTGTTTTTCCCCCATTTATATTTTAGTCTCTGTTATCTATACTGGAAAGGACTAAAGACTACCAGGCCTCTGAAAGTTCATCTGATTCACATCGACATAAGAGAAATCCAAAATTCGACCCCAGTATTCCATCAACCAGGTAATTTAGTTTTCTCAGCATTTAGGGGGGGGGGGGGTTTTTTTTTTTTTTTTTTCTATTGTTTTTAGATTTGTCCATAGTTATACAATTCTATTCTTAGAATCTTTGATTGGATAGTAATAGAGTACAAGGAAAACAGGTTTTTTAATAAATTTTTTCTACAAACTCTCATGTGGATTTTGGTACACTGATCCCTTTTTAAAGAAAATAGTAAATCTGTTGTATTGATTATAAATTTTATTTACCTTTAAAATTTCTTCCAACTATTGCTACGAGCAATGAAAATGATTATTCTGTTCAAATGTTTTTGTGAGTATCAAAAATTACATTTTTAAAGGATTTCTAGCTATTTTGAAGGTAATTTTTATTGTATTAATCATAAAGTTCTATATAAAAATTATATTTGTTATCCATTTCTAAGGACTGTTTAAAGTGAATAAAATTCATGTGCGAGATGAAGGGAAATAAAAGTTTCTATTGTACAGTCTTACCTGCTATGATGTATTCTGTAGTATGAAACTTAAAGCTGTGTGTTATTTAACTTCTCTGTTGTAATATTTTTTTTATTGAAATTAAACTTAGAAATTTTTAATTTTTTTCAGTATTTTATTTATGCAAAAAAATTTGAAATTATTTTAGTGTTTGTTTTAAATTTTCCTTCCAAAAATTTGGTACTGTTTAATTTTTTTGTTTAAATTATACAAATATTTCCTCATTAACTAAAGAATTAGTTAAAAGTTTTAAACCCAAAAAATATTGTGTTAAGTACATATTTGGGTTTGTTATTTTATGTAATATCTCAACAATGAAAGAAAATGCCCGTTTCTTTGAAGTTCACTAGAGTAGCCCACTGTATGGATTGTATCCAAACACATTGTATCGATGAAAATACATCAAGTATATGAAAAGGAATAAAACTCCTATGAAACGAAGAATTTAGTAATTCCATCCCAGTTATGCAGTCAAGAGCTAAATTTGACTGTGAATTAGTCAACAAAAGTAAATTTTACAAAAATTTTTACTCAGTGTCTTGTATCCAAAATATATTATGTAGATTAGAAGCTTCTAATGAGTGAATTTGCTCTCCTGTTTAGTCACTTGGACATGGCCCCCTAATATATTTAAAGAATTTCTTTATTTTGTTTTCCAATATTATTTCAAGAATGAATGTCATTATTTTAAGGCTGTTTTCTCCAAATGTACAAGAGCTTGATCTAAACGCGGAGCGCATTTTCGGACAGAAATATGCCTCCATTTTTATAAACTTGTAACTCCATTTTCATAAATTTGTAACATTGTAACTCATACATTTGCTTATAATGCAAAGCACATTTTATAAAAGAAAAAATGTATCAACTTGGATAAAAATGAGTAATATGGTAAAATAAGTGATTCTCTACAGGATAGTGAAGCCAGAATATAATGATGTTGAAGTACTTTTATATCTGATAAAATATTCTGATTTCGAGTCCTATTCTTTAACATTAACCGAAGACAGCCTTAACTTGTTTTTGAATTGCATTTTTTTTTTTTTTTTAGCTTTTAAGTATTTATTATTTGAATGATCTATTTTTGATGTTCAACTTTCTTACATAAAATCTTTTATATTGTCCCGTAGTTAATATTTTGAGATGTAATAAGCAAAAAAACAAAGAAGTATTCAATCAAAACATACATGTGAAACATCAAATGTTCTATTGTAAAAAGGTTGAAAAAGCATTGGTTCACCTCTTGCCTGACTGCAAACTACTGTCCAATTTTGGATTGTTTTATTAAGTTGGTAGGTGATGAGTTGGGTATCTTGCCAAATTGTCTGATCACGAGTTTAGTTCAATCAAATGAGCACTATAGGGAAAAAATGTAGGATCTTGCTGACCATAAATTGTTTGGTAAAATTTAAGACTATCAATTAAAATAGTGTTCAACCAGGTATTTTATAGTTTAAAAGTTTACCCTAGGAGGAATTAAGAGAGCTGCAACATATGTATATAATGTATATGTACTAGAATTTAATCAAGGACCATCTGAGCTGAAAGACTTAGTATCTTTATCAAATGTCTGGCTATTGATGCTTCAGACTCAATACTCGTTTCTAAATCGTTTGTCTTTATATCAATACATGCTTACATTGAAATCCCAATGTTACGTTGTGGGCATTAAATTATGTATCATCTGCTTGTCATGTTCGATATATTAAGTGTGTTTAAAAGACATTCAATCATATTTTTGTCTACAAACAAATGAAATTAAAGTGGTGCAGTTTGATGCACCTGTATCTAGGTAATTTTAATGCTGAAGCACTTTTTGAACTGCTTCCAGGACCTCTCGGTCACTGGTAAATTGCTGATGAGTGAGGATGTGTTAAATGAACGCCATCTAATTTTCGTTTTTATTAAACAAGTAATGAAATTGTTTCTAGCAGTGGTTCAATTTTTTTTTCTGAGAAGTGTTACAATCCAAGGGAAGTGAATTGAAGATTAGTGTAATGTTGTTGTGTACAGCTCTAAATATCACTTTTTAACACATCATATATAATTAATACTGGTCCTGTCACAGACAGGTAATCATTCAATTTCCTAATTGATTCAAGTATTTCAATACGTACCTGAAGTATCTGTGTTCAATATGAATGTTTTATTTACAGAATGTTTTCTTTTTAGTAAAGTTTCTGAACCTGCTAATCGTGCTCCCCAACCATCATGGCTGTCTATAAGTTTAGATGCTGCTTTAGGATGTCGCACTAATGTTTTTCAAATTAGACGTCTTACAACTGCACATCGGCGTGCCAATGACAGACATACTCTTGGTGTTCAAAGTGTCTTACAACCAAATGTTCCTTTAGTCACAATACATCCTTTAGCATCACCAGTTATTTGCAGGTTTGTGCAGTTTTTCCCTTAGAATTTATTAAAACTTTGTTGTACTCTTTGAACAAAGTCGTATGTGTTCTATTTCCAGTTTCTTAACGGGTATCTCTTGATATTATCATAAAGTAATTACTTTTTTAAGAATAGCAAAAAAAACTTAACCTTTTGACTTAAAATTTTGTAGGATTTTTAGTGACTCAATATATGCTTGTGCGGTAGCCGAGTGGTATAGGTATCAGATCGTGGCTGGCTTTGTCACGAGTCCGAACCCAGTACCACTAAATACCCGTAATGTTTGGCAGCGATGCACGCAAAATCTGTCGAGAGCTGAAACGTCCTCCCGTTGGTGTGGTAGTTAGGAGAGGGGATGCCAGCTCAGGTGTCGTCCATGTCACTTGACCGTGGTTCAAAATTATGTGGTCCATCGCCAAAAGCCCTCGTGTAGCTAAACAGTGTGACGTTAATATTCACTCACTCCTATGCTTGTGCGATACAAATTTTTGAAAATCAATTTTTGTATTTAATAGAAAGACCAGCTCTCATATTCTGTTGTAATTTTATATTGGCATATAAATTTACTTTTTCTCTTGGCCAATATTCCTCAGTGTGTTATATTTTGCCTAACGCATTTCAACGGACAGAAGTTGTTGCTTGTGATGTTTTTTTTTGTGTGTGCAAAAATTTAGTGTATTTAAATTAATTAATTTGAATAAATCCTGTCTCACTAATTGTCACACCTGATCTCATAGATTTAAAGCTCTGTGACTAGTTTTTTACTGAGATCTTTCACTTCTTTGTGACATTCTTTTTTAATTAAAAATTTCGCACAGGAATATTAAGTAATTAACTGTTCAAGTGTATCAGAAAATAAAAAGTACAATATTATTTTCAGCACTGTTTATGAATGTTATTGGGTTTCAACAGCCAATGGGTGATGTATATTAGGCCTGTTTCTGCCAACGACCATTATGTGGAATAATATGACTACACATCTTTTTACATGGCTTAAAATGCAAGTAGAGTTCTAGATAAGATTTTCTACATTGCCTCAATTCAAAGTTATAGAATCTAGAATGAATGCATTTAATAAAATGTTCATCTAACATTATTGATCTGAATATGTTTTATAGACCTGTTTTTATTATGTGAACAATATTATAAATAAATTATTAACCTCTCTATTATCTCCTCCTGCTACACACAATTATTTTACTAATTGAATAATATTCTTACCTAGTACCGTAAAATTCGGCTTTTAATACAAAAGATAAGATCTAAGTTTATGGGTGTGCGTTATATGCCAGTTATAAAAATGATAGCTTTAAAAATAAAAATAAGAAAAAAGATGAGCATAAAAAAAATTAGACTTCTCGATGTATAGAAATGCTGTTTACTTAAAAGAAATAACATATCTTATGAAATTGATGAAGGTTGATGGGTAGAAGTTCAAGAAGTATACTATTTCTTAAAAGCCTGGGGGTAATGCCTCGAATAAATGATTTCAAAACATGACAGTATTGTGTATGTACATTTCAAGTTTCTTAAGAAAGGGGGTGCACGTTATATGAAAGACATCTTGAAGAACAAGCCATGACAGAATGCTCATAAAAGAAGTTGCATGATCAAAGGAGGGAATAAGGATTTGGTTGGAGAGACGATTACACTACCTTCCATCTTGTATGCTTACATAGTCGGTAGCTTATTCCACGTGTATATATTACTCTGGATAAATTAACTGGATTTTCTGCTAAAAGGATTACTCAGGATTTCTTTATTAACCATAAAGGAAAAGGTACGCTATTTATATTGTATAACTTTATTCTTGTCATTGAATTTTTTTCTTTTGAGTCTTGAGGACACAATATAATAAATTGATGCATATATGCCAATATCCATAATCATCCTCATTAAATCTACCACGTTATTACTATGTAAGAGATAAGGGGGATATAATTCTTCCAAGTCTGAGACAGTTACAGAGAGTTGCTTCTAGATTAAATGTTACTCCAGGTTTGTCAACTCTGGCGAATGAAAATTATCTACGAGGTAAATGTAAAGAATCAAAAGACCACGGGAAATAGGTAATATTACAAATTGATGAAATTTTCAACAAATCAGCGATTACATATAAATGTAATAAAATCATTGGATTTACTGAGAAAGAAGAAGCAGCTACTACAATTCAATGTGTTTTATACTCTTCTTTATTGAATAAAAATAAAGAAATAGGATCAATAAATCTTGTGAAGAGCATGAATGCTGACGACTATGACTTTAGAAATTTTATCACAAATGGTAAAGGTAGGTTTTTCAGTTTGCGTTGTAAGTTGTAATAGAGTAAATATAAATAGTTTTTCTAAATTGTGTTATGGTACCATAAAGAGTGTTATTTAGAATCCATCTAATAATGCCAAAAAATTGCATCTTATTTTTAATTCAGTACATCTTTTCAAATCTATACAAAATAATTGGTTAAATCAGAAAGATGCAGATTCTTTTTTAATGTATCTTGTTCCTTCAGAATTTTCTCATTCAAAAAGCATCGTTTTCATCATTATTTAAAATTTATAACGAAGAAATGAACAATATTGTTAACTTAGCTCCTAAATTATGTTTAAAAGCCTTAAAACCAACAATTTTGAAAAACGTTAAATTAGATTTAAAAATTTTTGAAGAAAGCAATGTGACTACACTTAATATATTACAAGATAAAATAGGCTACCCAGAAATGTTTAGGGACACTGTAATATTCATCAAACATTTTAGATTTCTGGCAAATAATGAATATTAAAAATCTAACTTAGGGTCAGAATCTTAAATTGAAAAATAGTGTTCCTTTTTCATCAATGGATGATGATAGATTCACTTTTTTTTTCAAAATTTGTTCAATGGCTGGACTGCTGGAAAAATTTTAAACAAAGTAAACGAGAAGGTTGTTTAAGCGAGAAAACAATTTTTGCTTTGAGGCATACAGTAAATACCAATGCAGAACTAATAAAGTATCTTTTGACAAAGCAGAATTTCAAATATGTTTTAACTGGAAAGTTCCCAACTGATAACCTAGAAGCCAGATTTGGGCAATACAGACAAATGTCCAGAGCAAATTATGTCACTGTGCAGGAAATTTTTCGAGCTGGAAAAAAAGTTGGGTGTTAAAAGTGTGTTTGCACTCAGATAAATATATTACTATTTCACAAAAAAATTTAATTTCAAATCATTCAGGTGAGATATTTATTGTTAAAGTAGATATTAAAGATTTCAACGAAATATTAAACATTAGAAATAAATCAGATGATATTTCAGTAGAAGTGTATAAAGTTTTAATGTACATAGTGGGATATTGTGTGCTCAATATAAATTTTGAATGCTCCCGTTGCAAACATACATTTGTTTTAGATAAGCAGATTAATTTTAACTCAGAAAAGGACGAAGAGACAAAATATTTTAGACTTTTGGATAGAAGAGGTTTAAAAATACCCACAGATATTGTAATGAATGTCATTTCGACGCAATATTTCATTTTTAATTTGTTAATATCGAAAACATTCTAATCGAAGTTTCTTAAAGTTGATTGCCAATTATATCTTGCTTTTCAGGCATAACAGAAGCGTATCTGGAATTACATGAGTTGTGGAATTTCCTGCATTTGTTTCATTCACTTTGTGTAAATTGTAACATACCTGCATTTTCATATTTTAAAAAAATTAATTACATCCGGGAATATATGCTTAAATAATTCAAAAAAGCGCCGTGTAGAAATTTTAACCATGAAGAATAACCGAAAAATGGAGAAATTTAAGGCCAATTAAATTAATGTTTGCTTTTTATTTTTTTTCTGTTTTACTTATTTAAATATTCAATTATTGATTCGTATGTTGTTCATTTTGCATGTATATCCTTGTAATTTTTTTATACTAAAAACATTTTATGAACATGTTTATTTGCTTAAATTATTTTCATAAAGATTTTAGCATTCAAAGTATGTAAAATGTTATTTTTTTTTTAATTTCAAAACTTTTGTTTGATTTTTAGATATTTTTACCATAGCATAATATTTAATTTTAATGCATATGCATAAAAATAATGTAATTAATAGTTTCATTGTAGTCATTCATTAATAGTTATCATTGCAAACTGGTAAACTGTTTGTCATTTCTATATTTGTATATATTTTTGCATGCATGCATTTTTTTTTATATATAATTCTTTTGTTTTGATTCATTGATTCTATGAGCATAAAAAATGTCATTTCACATGAAAAAGGAACTCTAGCAAAATGTTTCTATATTCACATAATTTTTTTATTCATAAGCCTCTAATGCTCTATTTTTCAAATTTTCTTTGCAAGTAAATGTTTTTTATTTTATCTGATTGAAATTATTTTTACCTTGAGTTAGTTTTTTCTTATACTGTTATAAGAGTTCATGAGTTATTTTGTCCCTTTTTCCGGGAAAATATTGGACATCATTCTAGCCTATTAATACATAAATTTCATCAGAAAATATTCTAAGTACGAATTTAAGCATTCCCTCCTATTGTGATGTCATCAAAATGCTGTCACGGCTTGTTCTTCAAGATGGCTTTGGTTATACATCGAATATACCTAAAAATTAAAAAATGAAGCTTGAAAGTATAGGTGCGCGTTATACACTGGATTTTACGTTACATCGCTTACAGGCAAAGTCTGTTTTGAAATAACTCAACTAAATGCAAATGAATCCTCAGATCTTGATCCCTAAATAACGCTTCTATGCATCACCTTTGGATCAATTTGTTGGTTTGCTTACTTATACTGTATTTGTTTTTATTTAAAATTCGCCATGGTAACTTATAATTGAAATTTTGCATTATAATATTTAAATGCATCTATTTAAGAATTTTTATCTAAAATGGAATTTTTTTTTTCAGACATGTCTTGGATACTTTAATATCATTAGCAAAAAGTTTCCCAGTTCATTTTTTGCCAGTAACTGCGAAAGATGAAAAATCAAAGGAGAGTATCAGTAAAGCTGATCACAAACAAAGCAAAGGTCAATCTGACAAATTAGACAACAAATCATCCATTGCAAAATCTGAAAGTTCTCGAAGTGAAAGTGACTTTTGGGATGTTCTTGTTAAGTTGGATTCACTCAGTACAACATCACGTAAAGGAAAATCTGCTCTTAAAACTCAAGGTGTTATAACTTATGGATCTACTACAAATGTATCTTCAGATCCTGATCTTAAACTTGGAGGCTTTCAAGCATCGCCATTGGCTCAATTAATTGGACTACTTGCTCATCCAGTAGTTCGGCGCAGTTCTGTTTTGACTGATAGGCTGTTGCGACTGCTTGCTTTAATATCCTTAGCTTTACCAGAACCAAAGGGCAAAGGAAAATCTAATTCTGATTTTCGACACCAAATTGCAGAAGCTCAGCTTGATGCTACTGATCTTGCTGCTCCTCTTCATACTGAAAATGGTAATGGTGTTTATATAAAGATGTGTGTTATATGTGTGTGTATGCTCAATGTAAAAAAAATTAAGCTCAAAATGATAAAATTTGGAAAAAGCAAGTGTGGTTTTGATAATTTGAATTGTGGTAGGAAAGTAGCAAATATGTTTTGTGCATGAAATAAAACATTGTGTTGAAAGATGAAAATAGTGTTATTTTCATATATTCTTAAGATATCGTCATATTGGAGCTGTTAACATAATGTTTAAATCCAATACAAGTCCTAATGGTGTGACTATCTCTCATGCTCATACAAATTTCACAGCATATCAGTATTTGTTTCCATGAGGTGATCAACCACATCTGAGTCAGGTAAACACTGCTCCTGTACAGCAGTGTGCAATTCTGAAAAAATGGCTTCAGGAGGGAGGGGAATAAGGTCATCCCTAAGAATTTCACGATAGGATTTAAAATTAGGCTAGTATGCTGTTTACAAACCATACATGCAATCTTCTCGCTCTCGGAATCGTTTACAATGTCAGTAATTCATAGAATACTCATTATCCTTCATTAAAACGAAAGAAGGGTCATCTGATTCAATTGCAATGTCACAGTCATTTTTAGTATTTAACCCAATACCATACAGATGACAAGATCTCCATCTATAGATGTGCAGGTTCGTGTAGTATTATAATGAAATTCCTATCCAAATTATAATACTTCCACCTTGGAATGCTTTGTTCTCTACAAATCATTACATGGTTGTCATTTGACTCCAAGGCAAACCTGGAATCATTCATGAACATAGTTTTTGTCCCGTTTAATTCACTTAAATCATTCCGTTCTAGATTGTACTAATGGAAAAAAAACTCATGCTACCCTTGCATACATTTCCTATATAGTGGTTGTAGATATGCTACCAGTTGATGCTGCAACCTTAAGTGTCGCATGTGGAGATCACTCTTCAAGTCTATGTGGGTCAAAGCCTTTGTTTGACCAGCTGCATATCTTCGAACATTGGTTTGGAATTACTTCCATAATTATGGAATGATAAATGCATAAAATTGCAACACATCTGATTGACCTACTTCATGGGAACTCGTAGAATACCAGGGTTTATTATTTGCCATTTGTATTCTGAAACTTCGAAACGTGTTTATCTTTAACTAAACACTTATCAGGACTTAATGCAACTCTTCTAACCCTTTACAATGCTGGCTTCTGATACAAATGCCTTCTTTGCATATTTTCAGCAACCTCTGCAATAAATTGCAGCCTCACAAATTCATATTAGTTTCTGGAAATTTAAATTTTTCTCTCCTTACTTAATGTACCATTTTTAAAAGGTTTTGATTATTCATAATTTTTTTAATCATAAGTTACTGAAACATGAAATATTTTATGCTTTTAAAAAAAATTTCTTATTTTATGCTTTTTACAAATTTTCTCCATGGTGAGAACTTATTGAAAACTTTGAAAACAAATTTACAAATGCATTTTTAAACATGAAATAAGTTTCTGTTATTTAACTTTATGTAGTGTTTTTAAATTATTTTTTTTAAATCTTATTTTAAAATATTTTTTTGTTCTAATTTGTTATGTTTTTACTTTAATTATGCATTCTAGATATTTGTTTCAAATCTGAAATCTTCATTTTTAGGTCAAAAGAAGGTAACTAAAATTCAATCTTCCAATCTTTTATTAGAAGATAATGAAGATGAAGAGAGAGTAATGAAACATTATTTAAAGTTAGCTGTTGAAGTAAGTTATTTTTTAATATGTATTTTTTAAACTATTTTGTGCTATATGTGAACTCAAAAGATGGATTATGTAATTGTCATTTTTTATTTTGTATGGAAATCTTGTATGAATATACTATTTGATTCTTTTATTGCTGTATATAGGCTGTAAAAGGTCAGATAAATATTAAATGCCCATTAGAGAATTACATATTACTCATTTAATTAAAGCAATTGCCTTGCTGTACACATAAACTCACTTTTATGTAACTCTTTCATGACTAAGGTGTACCTTCCCTTCCCTGTATTCTTATTACTTATTTCAGTCTATTATGTTGTAAATTAAAATAATTACTGTATTTTCCCGCATGTTTTGTTACTAGGTAAGTATAATTTTGTGCAACAATGTGTATAGTGCCCTCTCTCTCTCACGGCTTGGGGGTACTCTTAATTATAGCTGTCGAGCCGCATGTCCTTTCATGTGGTTGGTGGAAGGGGGAGACCCTTGACCACCCCCAGGGTGTTCTCTCTCAAAATTGATGTGGAACCGAGCAAAATCGTGCTTTCACCTGCATGGTGCTTAAAAAAGCTAAGGCTAATGATAGGCGTACAAATCTAGCCCTTAGCCAGGATGAATTTCAAGGGCCTTGATCTGATGTTACGGAGGATCAGGCGGCATAAGTAACAACAATGATTTTGTGCAATAATGAAGTATATTTGAACAAATGCTTGATAATACATTCATCTCAATTGAATTCACATATTGATAAAAAAAATTACTTATTGTTGTATATTTATTGTATGATTTTTATTTATCTTGCATCTAAAAAAATTTTGATGGAAGTTAAATAATAATTATTCTTGTGTGACAACCTTATGGTCCTGTAAGTGTTAAAATTATTTATGTCATTTTTCACTTAAACCATTATAGTTTCATAAAGTAAAATCCTTGCTGAGATAAAATATTTTTTGAGGAAAATCTCTGAAAATTTTAGAATCACATTTTTGTGTAAATATCATCAGTTAAATGAAGCTAATCATTTTTTTAGTACTTTAAAATATTTTTAAAAGTTAATGGTGATATATACAGGCTACTTTATTTTGAATTTCCATCAATCATTGATTGTTCGTATTACACTCGGTTTTCCTTTCAAAGTATGCTTTGTTCAATATTCAAATTCTAATTTTGAGTAAACTATTCAGTAATTATGGCAGATTTAATTAACAGGAAACGGTTAAAACACAAAATCACCAATTGCATGAAATCAAAGTTCACCCAGCAATATTAATTATCGGTGGAGATAGTTCATGGAGCACTTACCCCTGTCAGGCTCCTTTTTTTACATTTAAAATGGCTGTGAAAGAGTATCATTTCCCCAGTGTTAATTTAAATTGGTTAAAATAAAAAAAAATTTAATTTTAAAAATTGGAAGAAATTTGGTTTGTGAAAGATTTAAAAAAAAACTAACTGTAAAAGTTGGAATAAAATGGTTGGGACAGTGGGCAAAGTAAGCCTAGCCAATCTGGATAGGGCATGAAAGTCTGAAAGGTAAAATATCAATTTTAGGTAACAAACTTGTGCTGATAAGAGATCTTGAATTAATGTGAACAGTGATAAGAAAAAAAGCATTTAAAAGTTTGAAGGGAGTCAGAAATACTAATCTGTAGACTCAGCTTCATGCACAATTCTTAAACTATTTACTATTGCTGCATTTGTATCATCCTATGGTTGTAAAGGATCTTCTAAGACTTTTAAGACTGACTTGCGAAACAATGTCTAAACCGTTTTTTAAATTTATAAGGGATGTTCATTTTTGATGCCAAATTTGGTGAACAAATTTTTCACTCTTTGTTTAATGACAAAATCACTACTGTTCATTTAATGTTAGTGAAATAATTTTTTTCGTAAACCTGCAAATGGTCTTCCAACCACAGCATCATCTTGGTTGAGAAGCTGTCTGAAATTTTTCCACAATGCTATTGTTTCTCTATTATATTACAAGCCAGCTTTCTTGGCTGCTCAATCTCTCTTAATTAAGAATTAATTAAAATATTGTGTTGTATTTTATACATATTAACGAAATCAGTGATAATCAATACTGTAATTAAAAAATATAAGAAAAACTGATTAATTGATCATGTATGTGATGAATCCCCAGTCCTTTATGTCAGTAGGGTAAACTTCTTGCTCAGTACATTTCAACCTACCTTCTGTATAACTACTTCAGCTGACTTATTTGAACCATGGGGATTAATGGCATTCTCTCATTGATCAACGCTTAAAATAGGACTCCTCTCTTGTCATGACTGGGGGATGCAGAATGAAATGTGAAATCCCCTGGAATAAATTTATATAATAAACAGCTGCACTTTTTATTACTCCTATCAGTCACATGTCAACTTAGAAGTATTCCAAGCTATGATATATATGTATGTATGTATGTAGCGCATGTGTGTATTTATATAAAAAAAATTGAAATATTTAAACTGGGCCATTTTTCTGTTATAGGTTTTGACCTCTAAGACTTGTTCAGAAGAAGGTCTTGAGGATGCTACAGCATTATTACTCAGATTATCTAGAGGGTGTATTAAAACTCGCCGGACTGTTTTGTTTCTATTGTTAGATGGGGCTCGTCAACTTGGCCAAGCTGTTTGCAATAATATTCGTGCTCTAATGTATGAATTGAAACATTTGAATGCTCAACTAGCAACCGAAAAATTTTCAGAAACAGAAGATCGAGAAATTGAGTACGATGGAAAGTTTCAACCAAAAGGCACTATTCAGGATAGGTATATTGAAATGTTTGTTAATAAATTAAATTTCTGAGTCTGAACAGTTTTGAGCTGTTTGTTTCAATTTCTATCCCCCTCTTCTGATTCTTAACTATTACAATTTATAAGACAGTAATTATGTGTAGGAAGCCCAGTAGCTGAGTGGTTAGTGCATCGCGCTTCCATGCCACAGGTCCGAGGTTCGAACCCCGGGCTGGGCAAGGTTGACTCGGCCTTTCATCCATTCAGTGGGTCGATAAATGAGTACCAAGCTTGCTTGGGAACTTGACACTGGAGGTTTCACATCAGACTGACTACCTGACTGGAACATCTGCTCATGCACCTCAGGGTCCAAGGTTGCATATACTGAGTTGGGCACAGTAGGCCTAGGCTCTCATGGGCTGTCGTGCCAGTGAGTTAATTATGTGCAGACAATTTTCATTAGCAAAATTCTATTAATAACTTCCTTTTTAAAGAAGAAACTTAATTTTTTGTTGAGGGATTTTCCCCCTTCATAAAATTATTAGATTGCTATTCTGAAAGAATCATACAAGCTATTTTAACTATTATCGTTAAAAGAAGGTAGCATTTGGATACATGAGTTATTTGCCTATAATATGTTTTATTAAGTGAAGTCGATTGTTTTATATTCTCCTGCTGGAATCAATTTTTAGGAAATAAAACTTTTTATTGGCTGTTTCTTAAAGATAATGTGATTAAATTATTGCATATTATGAAAAAAAAATTTTGAAATACTGTGAATGAAAGACAGCACTTAAATTCTTCATGATATGTGTATTAAAATGTGGGAAATTCGCAGTTTTCTTTATGCCATTTTTTTTTTTTTCTCAAGTTGTCAGATTCATTATGCAGTTTTATGTTAATCATTCTCTTAAAAATTCATTTGTCATTAAAGAATGAGGCATTTGAAGAGCTACATAAATTTAGTGTTCCTGGATGTAGTAAGGTTTTAAAAATATTTCTTATGTGTAATTGTGACAAACTCTTTATATTTTGTGATGAATGTAAGTACAAAGTTACTTTTAAATTTGTCTGAAATTGATGTTAAAAATTCATTTCAATTGAAATTGCACAATTTGACTGAAAATTTTATTTCTGATGTCCATGAAAAAAAAAAATTTTAGATGAGTGTTTCAGATCTTAAGCTGTTGTTCATTAAACGTAAAATGACATTCTGAATGTTTTTCTTATCTTTTCAACAAGCTGAAATATATTTAAGTAAAATTATAAATTTCATTAACATTACATTTAAAGAAACAAGAATGAGTTTCTGTACCTTACTTGAAAAATAGTACTTATATAAATTTATTTATAATTTTATATTTCCTAGGTTTACTAATAGAGCAGTTGTTATAACAGCCCCAAGTAAAATTAAAAGTAGAACTGGAAGGGAGTTGCAGCTGCCATCGATGTCTTCACTGACAAGTAAAGCTTCAAGTCAAGCTTTCTTTTTAAGGATATTGAAAGTCATTATTCAGCTAACAGAATCCACTCCTCTTTTACCAAAAAGTAAAATTGCATCAGGTATTGTGTGACGTCTTTTAAGTAACATGACTTTTATACAAAACCAATTCATTTTAATTCGTCTTTTAGTACATTGGGCTGATCATACAATAATTATAGTAATTACTTTTAATTAATTATAAAGTAGTAAACATTTTATGTAAATGCTAAACTTCCATTTTTTCTGTTTTCAGATTCTTACAATCTTTTTGATAGAGTTCTTAAAATGTACTAAAATTACAGTTGCATCTATGTAATTTTAAATCACTCCCAGATTAACTCTAAGAAATGTATTTTCCATTGTTCCTCATGACACTATCCATTAAAATCAGCCTTCTGTAACTACCCTTCTTAAATAGAATTAAGTTTTTATGAATTAATGTTTATATTATGTTGCTGATATTTTTAAAATTGAATAAAATTTCTGAAAAATGTGGTATATTAGTGATGCTTATGTAAAAGCTTACATAAGTATCCCTAACTTTGAATAATACTCTCAAACCTGTTTTTGTATTTAAGATAAAGACTGCTTGAAAGAAAATGATTAAAAAAATATCCTGAAACTTCAGGAGTAACTATAAAATATATTGATTGTAACACATTAAAGAACTTATTGTGGCAAATTAGGACCACATGAAAAAAAGTCCCTCATAGAAAATATGTTAATCAGAACCTCATCATGTACCTAAAAATTGGTTTTCAAAACAAGGATAACTTTAATTTAACCATGCAGGAGATTTATACTTTCAAACAGAAAAATGGGGTTAACTTACATTTTAAGTTAAGAAATTAAAAAAAAATTATGAGTGAAATTTTACCAAAAATAGATGTTTTCCAATTTTTGTCTTAGAATCTAGTTCTCGAGAGCCTGGTAGTGATGCTAATATTTCTTCGACTGCCCAACCTGATTTATCAGCGTTAAATCCTCGATCTACTGAAACTACTCCAGCATTGCAAACATTTTCAAGTTTATGGGATCTTGAATTAAGTAAGTATCTGATCATACATCACATAAAAGAGTATAACATACCTATTAACTTTTATGTTTACAGCTCACATTTATCATTTTATATTTGCAATGACCATAAAATAAGATGAAAACTATAGAACATGTAATCATAAGGGGTTTTTTTTTTAAAAAAGAAAGTTTTGTCTTAGGATCGTATTTTTGTTCGCTATTAATACCTAACCAGTTCATCGGCATAGTTCCACTAAAAGAAGTGTCCCCTCCCATCCATTTGTAGCTATTTCATAGAATTTTTATTCATTTTGTGCTTTGCGGGCGTTTATGCTTTTAATCGCCATATGGTTGAACAGTTTGTTTTCATGAATTCTATTTATCTATTTCTTTGAAGAATTTTATAGGAATATGGTTCTAATATCACATCTCCAATATACATTTTTGGACATGCTGTACTGACATGCCTTTTTCAAAGTGTCTGATATATTGCCCATATTATGAAAACAAAGCACACATATAAGATATCAAGTAGCAGTTGCTTAAAATTGGATCATTTTTTAAAGACAGTGTTCAGTCAAATGTAAGGGCTCAGGTACTGTTTATATCTTTTCTTGTTAAACATAATTAACACTTTTTTCTGCAGCTCACCTTGCTGGTCCTCTTTTCAGAAAATATTTCCGAAGTCTCATATTGCAAAACAGTATGGATGGATGGATGTGGAAGAATTAAAGCTTGTGCTGCGAATATTGAACTAGCTTCTAGTCAGAAAGAGTATATGATTAAATGCATGGAACAATATTATTTCTGCGGCAGTAGTGATACAAACTACAAATTATATTTCACTGTAATCATATGCATCGATTCTGCAAAATGTCCAAGTCAAAATGGCCTTTTTGTAATTCCAAATTTGATTGCAAATTTCATTGGATAAAGTATTAGCCAACTGAGTATGGATGAAGCTTAAAAGTGGGAGTGTACCCTTTGAACATCTTGTTTTGCTTATGACAAATAATGCTGCTGTAATACAAGGTGGGAAATGAAGTTGTAACCTATTTAGAGAAAAAAAAAACATGAACTTAATTATATGTTGTTTGTGTCATTTAATTCATTTTGGCAACAAAAAAAAAAAAAAAAGAATGCTGCTTTATCTTTAAAAGTTAATGAGATGCTCATAGATATATTCTATCTAGTAAGCCTTCAAAGTTTGCAAAATAAAGAAGCCTCAGTTTTAAAATATTCATGTACCCATTTGTTATTTCTTTTTTACAGTTTTTGTGGACTTCTAACTTGGTCATTAAATATCTATACATGTAATATTCTTTTATAAATATAATCTAGAAGTTGAGTTATTTCACTGCAGTTTTTTTTATAAAAGAATCTTTATTGTGAAGTAATTACTTTCTTATATGTACCTGTATGCATATTTTTATACTTACCTTAGTGTATGAATTTTTGCAAACCAAGATGATGCAAATGTAAAGTTGTTACTGAGTAATTCCTAGATATTTTGTGATTGTGAGATCTTATTTTAAAATACATGCTTATGATACATTGTTTTTTTAATAAAATTTACAATATTGTTTGTGTTATAAGAATTTGCGTGAAAGATAAATTGCACATTATTTTATGCTTTCTCATTTTTGGAGGTGTAGGTATAGTATTGATATATCATTGACTTAGAAGTTAAAGATTTTGTACTTGGAGAATCCAAAACAGAAAAATAATATTTATATATGGCTAGACTTGTTTCCTCTTCTCTTGTCAGTTTTGGAATTTCTCATGTGTGTATTAGTTGGTATATCTTATCAAAATCTAGGCTTAGAATATAAAAAACAATCTTTTCTTTAAAAGTATTTATTTGCTTTTTCCTTAAATGCAGTCGAACCTCTATACAGCGAAGTATATTTTCTATATAATGAAATTTTTCTCTTGTGATTCAGTTTTTTTTTTTCTCTATTTTTATTGCATTTCAGGAAAGTTCTCAGTTCAAGTTATCTCTCTTTTTAAGCATTTTATAGTGGTCATAAATCTTGAACTGGGTTTTTTTTGTTGTTGTTGCCTAACTTGCAGAGAGCAATAGAATTCTGGGTGTTTCATCAAAGTGCAAACTTGAATCCCCATTGCCCAGTTCACTTGAAACATCTTCAATAAAAAAAATGTTATAAAATAATGTATGTTTAAAATTAGTTGTTTGCTTTAAATTGGAATATGTCCTTAAAATTCATTAATTTTAATATAAATTATTTTCTTAATGCTATACTGTGATTCGATGCAAAAATTACTTGACATTCTTTTTTTTTTTTTTCCTTGCAGTTTTTCTTTTTTGATGGGTAAGATATATAAAATAGATATTAATTTACAAAAAGGTGAAAATAATTACTTTTTTTAAAAAATATATAGTGTCTATGAGTATTTTATAAAATGTATTGAAAGATGAACCTCTATATTACGAATTTTCCATATAGCGAACTCTCTTTCGGAACTTAGCGACTTAGTTAAATAGAGGTCCAACTGTATATTCTCAATTTTGTATCTCTATCTAGAATATTAGTGCAGACATATGTTTGTAACAAGCAAAATTGTTGATGCTGTAAATTTTTAAAATGTGTTTTTGTAGTGACTCCAACATCAATGCCTACACCATCTGAAGTGCAAAAGGATTCTACCTCTCTTCATTTAAGTAGCCAGTTGATGTTAGAAGAGTTATGGTATGCTTTGAGCGATTGTTTAAAAGAACTAGCAGAAACACCAGATCATCATGCAGTTTTGGTATTACAACCTGCGGTCGAAGCATTTTTCCTAGTTCATGCAACGCCTGAGAAGGATTCTAAAAAGTAATGAACTAATAGACTTTCATCTGTCATCTGTATTGGTGAACAAAATAATTTTTGTATCAATCAACTTGCATCTTATATAATGAACTAGCTGCATGGCCCGGCGTTGCACGGGCTTGCTCTATTTCTATAAATTTTCCCTTCCCAAAATTAGCACTTTCAATAAAAAAATTACTTTGACTTTTCTTTGTTTCTTTCCCCTCTGCTTAGTCCAGCATTGCACACACATATTCCAATGCATAACATATTGCCATGGACATTCCCCTTCCCTTATTAGGTTCAGCACTTCCTGGTGTGTGACTTTATATTAACATCATTACAATTCCCTTTTTCGAAATATCTTCCACATCTTTCCGATGTCAGACACGTCTCTCTTCTCTCTATAGCCCGAAGTTGTAGAGGTTTTTGAGTGCAGAACTATTTTTCCCCTCCCCCAGGTATAAGATTTATCTTCAATTTTCGATCAATGACTTATGAAAAACAATATAGCTTTAGTTAAAAGATTAAAAATTAAAAGCAATAAAAAGAAAGCGATTCTGATGCAGAGAGTAAAACAAAAGAAACTTCGATCATTTTTCAATAATGGTTAATTTCTAAGAATCTAAAATAATAAAATAAATTACGTATTTTCATTAATCAATAAATCGTTACATACAATTAGCTTAAAAAATGTCTCTGAAATGTATTTTCAACCAAAATAATAGACGATGTACTTTTTTATTAACAAATAATTTACTAATGAAATAATAGAATTACTCTTCTGGTTTTAAAATATTATATTAATTTAAATAAATTATCTATAAATAATGAATTAAAAAAGGCTTACTTATATAGTTATTGAAACGATTGCTTTTTTCTGAAAATTTGAATGCTTGATTAAACATATAAAATACACTAAAGGGGAAATCCTAGATATTAATTTACATTCACTGAATAAACATTCAAAAAGAAAACAATACTATCTGTTAAAAACACTTTAGTATTTTATTTTAATTTTATAGTTTTTCATTCCACTATGTTAAGTAAATTATTTAAACATGTATCTGGGAAAAAAGTATATTGTACAAAACTAACTTATTCATTATTTGAACAATAATTTCCTTCTTAAGAATTAAAATAAAATTGATTAAAAATGTTCATTTAGTGTTTGTGACATGCTGTTTGCTGAAAAAATGGTAGTAAAAGAAAAATCTCATTTATTGATATCCATCTCAGTAGCAGAAAAGAAGGGGTTAGGGAGGATTGAGGTTGCCAAATTTATTTTTCCGCCCATGCTCTGTAAGCACTGAAATCTAGAATTCTTGTGGTGGTTTCCCATAATTATTACTGCCTTTTGACAATTTTAGCTACAGCTGAAGACCCACCATTAAGAGGAGCAATGCACTTTGAATCTGTCAAACGTCCTCCCGTTGGTGGGGTGGGGTAGTTAGGAGAGATGGGTGCCTGCTCAAGTCTCATCCTCGTCACTTGACCCTCTTTCAAAATTTTGAGATCCATCGCCAAAAGCACTCGAGTAGGTGAATGGTGCGACTCATTCACTTTGCAATTTTTTAGCCTCCAGAGAAAATGTACCTTTTTTAAATATAGTTGTATGTTGAAAAAGACAGAAAAGTAGAAATTTTTAAAATTACAAAATTCCACAACAATATTAAATGTTAAATTCAAATTGTGAGCATTTTTGAAATATTCGACTGACGGGGGGAAAAGTTTCATGCTTTTATCTGAAAATGAAGAAATTATTAAATGTTTAATTAAAAATTTGAGTTTTTTTTTTAACAATCGTAAAAAAAAACGCTGGTTGAATCTATTGAGAGCTCTAATGACACTCCTGCTGGTGTGGTACGTAGTAGAGGTGGGTGCCAGCTCAAGTGTCGTCCTCGTCACTTAACCGTGGTTAAAAATTTCGAGGTCCATCACTAAAAGCTCTCAAACAGATGAACAATACAACTTGAATATTCACTCCCTCACTTTGTAATGTTTTCATTGTAATTTTTTAGCTCCCGGATAAAGTGTTCCTTTTTTAAAATTGCAAAATTCCACGATTATATTAAATGTTGAATTAAAATTGTGAGCAATTTTTCAATTGTTTAACACACATGGAAAAAAGTTTCATGGAATTATGAAGAAATTATTAAATGTTTGATTTAACTTTTTAGTATTTTTTAAAAATCGTAAAAAAAAAGCTCAGTAATATTGCATTCAGAAATTCTTGGAAGAATCATACAATTATTTTTATGAATGAAGAAGTTATATATATATATATATATAAACCTTGTGTTTGAGAAATAGTTATTAAATATTTAAAATTTCTATTTATTTTTCAAATCATTTTCATATAAACTCATTGATGCTTATTCATTTTTAAAAAAATCATAAAATATGTAAAGTATCATTGTTTTGTAAAAAGAAGAAATAAAACTGTATTGTGACGAAATAAATTATCTTTCCAATTACAAACATTAAAACTGACAAAGTTTTTAAATGCACGAATAAAATTTGGAGTATTTTTTTAAAAAATTATAAAATTTAAGCTGTGATGCAGTTCTAAACCCGGGTACTACCGTTTATAAAGAAGCGCTTTAAACAAACACGCCGCCTTATCTTCGGAGAAAAGCAGTGAAAAGACTTAGAATAAAAGGAAGATATATTCAATTTCGCATTGATTTATTTGTTCAAGTTTAAATTTTTTTTCAGGCTTCATTTTTAAGTTAATGCTTTCAAACTCAACTCATCGATTGCAAACAACGATAATTTTTAAACAAAAATAATGCTGAAATATTTCTTGCAAGAAGGGAAAAAAACGAAAAACACAATTTTTTTTTTAAAAAAAACCCTGATTTTTAAGCAATTTTTTCAATCATTGTACAGATTACGGATAATATCGTTCTACACACGGAAAAAAAGTTTCGTGGGATTATTTTTATAAATAAACAAGTTATTAAGTATTTAAATAAAATTGTGGGTATTTTTTGAAAAATCGTAAAAAAACTGTTTGACATTTTATTTTATAAATAACTGATTCTAAAAGAGAAAAGCATGAACTTTCTTAGTGTAAAATATCATATTTCATTAACGTGAAACTAAGTGCAAGTGGAACGATTTACAAATAATCTTCATAAAAACATATTGATTATGGCTCATTTTAGTAAAAATGGTAGAAAATATTATTTGGTAAAATAAATTACACCGTATCGTGGCGAAGTAAATGATATTTCCGATTCTGCAATTATTTTTGTCTGAGTCTCATAAAAAAAAAAAAATTTGTTTGTGTTTGAAAAACGTCTGTAGGAAGGGGGTGAAAAATTTGGAACTTCGCCATCTTGCGGGAAAAAATGGCACTAATGCGTTTTAAGGTAATTAATATCTTTTTAACTAATTGGAATATAAATGGTCAACACGGATTCCTCGGATCATTTCCGAAATTTTGATACCTTCGGCGAGTTTCTGCATCGTGCGGTTCGTGAGAAGGTACACTAACTTCTCCGTATGTACGGTCGTATACGTTTGTCTACCTTCGAATTTTAATAGTGTAGATATGATATGCCCTTGCATGCTAGTAACTTATGACTTATAAATGTTTTTTTTTAGTAGTATATAGGTCCATTTATTATTTTTGTAAATTTCTTACTATAGCAAAACATTTTTTTAATTGTTGATTGACAGCCTTTAAATGTATGGTAAATTGATTGTTGATTCATTTGAATTCTTAAAGCCTATAAGCTGCAAAAATAGTGTAATTAAAATTATTTTTAATCATATTCTTTTATTTATATTGAAAGTTTTTAAATGTGTCATAATAATTTGTTTTGTTACTAGTTAGTAACTCCTTCTGTTTATATAACTTAAAACAGTAAAAAAAATATCATAAGTCTAATAATAAAAAATTTAATGTTTGGATTTGTAATTTTAAGTAAATTTGATGGGAAAAGTGTTATGTTTTCAGGAAAGACCGCCGCAGAGATGCTCAAGAAAGTGAAATATCTCATCTTCAAGACTTGCCTCTTGTATCACCTTTATCTTCTTTGAATTCTTATGCTGAACAAACAGTTACCAATTCAGCTGCTGAAACTGGTGCACCCTCACTTATGTCCACAGACACCATAAAGTTCCTAAAATTTGCCGGTATAATTTTTTTACAACTTTGTAATTTAATTTTCCCTTTTCTTTTTAAGTTCCTAAACACATGTAGTTTTTATGTAGTAGTAATTAGTGAACAATCCTATGCTGCATCTTAATTTAAATGTTTGAAATCAAACATCAAGATAATTGCACCATAGTTACAGACATCAAAATATCAGGAATAGCTATTTTTTCCCACTTCTATGTATATGTTTGAAAATTGCATCCTTATTATGTATGAGAAATTTTTTATAAAAAATTGTACATTTCTTCTGTTGTTGGAAACCTTTCTTCATTTAGTATATTTCTAAAATTTTGTGTTTTATGCACAGCTGTAACTGTTATAACCTCCAATAATCCCCATATTTTTTTAATTTTAGCTCATGTTTCTATAAAATGGGGTCAATTAATGCTTTCAAAAGTTAAATCAAGAAAAAGTTCTAGAGTTTGAAAAAGAGCATCTCCAAATCAATTTTTTTCCCCTTATTGAAATATAGCTTAACCATTCTGTATTTTTGGAATTCGTTTTCTTTTGAAGATAACCGGTAGTTGATTTGTAATTCTCAACAAATGGTCTAAAATGAAGCAGTGAATTTTTTATATATATATATATATTTAAAACTATTGAGTGACAGTGTATTGCCATTGTGGTGTTAGTTTTGATAGATATCTTAACAATATCAAACTTAAAGAATTTTGAATAGTTTTTTATTTTACTATATGTCCCATTTTACTCTGTCATGATTCTAGTGCACATCTTATTACAAGATAACAATATGTCTAAAATGATGCAAAGTATCCCAAATTTGAAGAATAGATATAAACTTTTGCTTACAAAAATTTGTATTTTATTTTTCTCTTGATTTCATATTTTTTTTTTTTTGTTTCATTTTAAACATTGACATATAAGTAAACATTTAAGTATTGATGTGTTTACCATTAAATTAATAAATATTCAAAATTTTAGTTCCTTCAGTGCCTGAAAAATTTAGTTCCACTTTCAGATGTTGAAGCTAGTATATTAGAAAGAATCTATCTAAGATATTAAGAGAAACTGGTTGTATGTATGACATTTAATTCATGATAATTTGTTCAGTATTTCATATTACTCCATCTCAATAAGTTTATACATTCCTTTCATTTGTTTTCTATTTTTCGTCTTACAAATGCTTAGCAAAATGATGAATTGATTATTTCTTTTCTAAATGAAGCTTAATTGATAATACTTTATTGGTTTTGTCCCACCCTCTGCACTAAAAGTCCACGCCACTCTCTGCTATGCTAAAATTAAGAAGGGGAAAAAATTCTTTTAAGACTTGTTTATTTTACTTTGAAAAACAATAATCAATTGCAGTTAATAATTCTCGCTATAATTTATTTTGGGATCCTGGAAGAAGAGTTTACTCGTCCCTCACGATGAAAGTGTTAAGTACATTATCTGCATATATAAAACGCTTCAAATTTCTTAATTGACAAAATTGTATTGTCCTCATTATTAACAGACTGAGGGATGTTCATAGTATAATGAAAAAATTGTGTGTATTTTGATCTTAAATGAGTAAACATGTTTTCATCTATGTGTGTAATATAGTATAAGTTTTAGAACATTGGTCACTTCAGAGTGAATAGCTTTTATTTAAACTTGCTTTGCTAAAATAATTTCAGGTATTTAATTATTGGTTTAATACATATATATAGATGCTTATGTTTGTGATATTAATTTGTAATTTCTGTGTCTATGCTCAAAATTTCAATATTAGCTTTAATAGTTTATTAGCTGCTTGATTTTTGGTATACTTGAGATAACATATCTTCAGCTGAGTTATAGTAACAAAATAAAATGCGATTGTGTGTTGGGAAATTTATAATTCTTTTTTATTTTTAATGCATTTTTCGTTTTTTTTTATTTATTTATAATGCTGTATATCTAGTATAGGCACAAAACTTGTAAGTTCTTTCTTTTGTTGAAGGATATCTCTCAAAGCAGTTCTGTTCTGTATGTTTTATTTGTACTAATAGAATATTTTCGTGTTTATATTGGCTGAATTAATGAAATTATGTTCATTTTAGAAACTCACCGTACTGTTCTGAATCAAATCTTAAGACAGTCAACAACTCCTTTAGCTGACGGCCCTTTCTCTGTACTTGTTGATCATACAAGAGTTTTAGATTTTGATGTGAAGCGCAGATATTTTAGACAAGAACTTGAAAGAATGGATGAAGGCTCACGACGGGAAGATCTTGCTGTCCATGTTAGAAGGGAACATGTGTTTGAAGATTCATTTAGAGAATTGCATCGTAGAGCTCCAGAGGAATGGAAAAACAGATTTTATATAGTTTTCGAAGGTAATTTGATTATGCTGTATGTGTATTAGGTATGCCCTATAAATACACCTTGGTTTTCCTAGTGCTGTTTAACTGCCCTATAGATTAGCTGATTTTCTGCTTTTTGATTTTAATTTCTTGTAGTCTTTTAATATAGTCAAACTGCAAAATTTATTTTTAGTGCTTCTCAATTATTTATGAAGTCAATTTAATGTGCAAGTAATTTGAATGCATATTTATTCTAGATCAGATTTAACATGCATGTGTAAGATGTAAACATTTTATGACTTGTTTCTAATATTGTCTGTCGGTGTTTTTTTAATATTTGTAATTTTTTAAAGTATCTTTTATGGTTACAAGAATTTTTTTCTATTTGGATTGAAATTATGTGGATTAGTGTGTAAATTATGTGGTATCATTTGCATTACAGCATAACTTTTCTTGTGTGACTTGAAATAAAAATGAAAAACACAATTACCAGATTTTTTTTTTTTTTTTTTCGTTTCTCCTAATTCCATGACTAAGTTTGCATGTTGTATTGACTTTTATAAGATATTTTGCTCTTAAGTGTACAATTTATGCAGATTAAATACTTGGAATTGTGCATCACTTTCAATTTTATGAAATGCCTATTGTGGTTTAATAATTAGCAAGAGAATGTAGATTTTTACTAAAACACAATGAAAAAAAAAGATTTTCTAAGAAAACATAAGCCCCTAAAACTTAGTATTGTTTAGATGTTAAAGAATTGATTGCAAAATGTAAAGATGAATGAAATATCTAGACTTTCATCGTATGTTTACATTTTGCTCTGATGAATAATGTGCCTCTATTCGCTATTAGTAATAAATCATTTCTATTTAGTTCTTCTGGACTTCAAAGTCAACTCTCTGTCTCATGGCATTATGTCATGTGAAAGCTAGGATAATAACACACTTGCTTTAATATATTTTTTTCAATTTACTTTCTTGTAGCACCTTGATAATTTCAAAATTTGAAAAATATACATGTACGATCTCTTTATCCCTATCTCCAAATTTTTGTTTTGATTTTTCTCATTTAATAAACCAAAATGTTTTCTTATAGGTGAAGAAGGACAAGATGCAGGAGGATTGCTGAGAGAGTGGTACACAATAATTTCCCGTGAAATATTTAATCCAATGTATGCACTCTTTACAACATCGCCAGGAGATAGAGTTACTTATATGATAAATTCTTCATCTCATTGCAATTCAAATCATTTAAGTTATTTTAAATTTGTTGGCCGAGTTATAGCAAAAGCTGTATATGACAATAAATTACTAGAATCTTATTTTACCCGGTCATTTTACAAGCATATTCTTGGCAAAAATGTGAAGTAAGCAACAGTTTTGATGTTTCCTTGTTTGTTTTTTCACCTCCAATGATTACAAATGTAATTTAAAATTTTATTTGTATTCTATAGATACACAGATATGGAAAGTGAAGATTATTCTTTTTATCAAGGTTTAGTCTTTTTACTTGAACATGGTGTCAATGAGCTTGGTTATGAACTAACATTTAGTGTTGAAGTAAGTTAGTAAATTTAGTTTTTAATATTGATGTAGTTTGCTGAATTTTGCTACATTTTAAATTTTGAAACCATTTCATTTTTATTAATTTTTTAAATGGTTGAATTATTATAACTTATGAAATGTTCCTATAATTATGTACGAGTCAGTGTGTGTTAAATTAATAATAATACTCTGTTAGGTTAGTATTTTAGTCCAGTTTTTCTTTTCCCCAAAATATTTAAAATCATATTCCCCATGTTATGTTTGGAATAATAAATTATTAAAGAGTATGCTTATATTGTGGTGAAAAAAAGTAAAAGATGGCATATTCTAGTGTTATGGGGGGGGCCCGCGCGGGGGGGGGGTGTGAGATATAACTGTTGTAATTATAGGTCACTTTTTTCTTTTCCCCATTGATAATGTTACTTTAATTTACTGTCAAATGAGACATAGTAATCTTGACATTTAGATTTTTTTTAGTGTGAGGTTTTCTTTTTCAAAACGTTACATTTCTGGTTGTGTAAATATATTAAACATATTACCGTAAAATCCGGCGTATAACGCGCACTTTGAACACAAAAAAAATAAGATCGAAACTTTAAGGTGTGCGTCATACGTCAGGTATAAAAACGATAGCTTTAAAAATAACAAAAGAGATTAGCGGAACAAAAAATTACTTCTACATGTATCGAGATACTGTTTATTTAAAAGAAATGACTTGCCTTACGAACTAAAAGAGTTGTAGTTCTAGAAGCATACTATTTCTTTCAAAAGTCTGGGACAATACTTCAAATAAATTTCAAAACATAAAAATAATGTATACCAGTATTTCAGATTTCTTCACTAAAGAGAGGGTGCGCGTTATACGGCTAATATACCTTAAAATTAAAAAATTCAGCTTAAAAGTACAGGTGCGCGTTATACACCGGATTTGACAGTATATACAAAATATTGTGGAGACTTTATTGAACTACAATGAAATTTCTAACTTCAAGGATGTTTTGCTCAATATGCTAATATTTTTCTTTTCCATTTGTTTATTTATAACAGCTTTAATGTCAATAGCTATTTATGCAGCTTATATTAAAATAAAATAGTAATATTTGTGCTTTCAAATATAATGTTTTTTACATTTATAATAATCTTGGGAACATGTTTTTGAGTTGACCCTTGACAAATTATTAGCTTATTCTCTGGTTCATCTAAGCCAAAAAATTTTGTTCTGTTATTCTAATTCCATTTGTCTGTTTGCTAATTTAAATAATTTAGTGAAAAAGATGTGTGTAATCAATATATTGTATGTGTTTATATTATGCTGTTAATAAAATCATTTGAAATACATAGTAATCTAATTTCTAATTATGAAATTTTTTTGGATTTAAAATATTGAAATAAATTCCAATGTCTTGATGGATTTTTCTTATTATTTATATGAATAACCATGGTAGCAAGATCTTAGTTTTAAATGTAATTTTTCTTTGTTTCTTTTATTCATGTTTTTGTAATTTTGTCAAAAATTATTTCATCTATTTTGTTAACACAATTAAAGACCATTTACCATTTTTATAAAGATTTCGCTCTTATTTCAATTTTTAGATTCAAATGCTATGATACAACAACAAGTAATAATATATTGTAATTAATATGTAACTTTTGTATGTTAAAATGGTTGTAACTAATTTTACTCTTAATTATAGGTTCAGGAATTTGGAGTTACTGAAGTTAGAGATCTGAGGCCTAATGGGCGAAATCTTCCTGTAACTGAAGAAAATAAAAATGAATATGTAAAGCTAGTTTGTCAAGAAAAGATGACTGGTGCAATTAGGAAACAATTAAAAGCCTTCTTAGAAGGTTTCTATGAAATCATTCCAAAAAGACTAATCTCCATATTTAATGAACAGGAATTAGAGCTTTTAATATCGGGGGTGCCAAACATAGACATAGATGATCTAAAAGCTAATACTGAATATCATAAATATCAGCCAACTTCTCTTCAGGTAATTGAACAATTTTATGATGTCTATCATTCACTTATTTCTCAACACTTGAGAAATAAATGAATGATAGATATTGGTTTTAAATAATTTATTCTAGGACTGCTGCTTCTCTAGATTGCAACTCTTCTGTTCAGTATAGTATGGTGGGCATGAAGGTTTGAGTGTACATATTTCATAAATATATTTTTGTGCATAAATTATGCACAGTACTGCATAGTTACGGTGTGAGTGGTTAATTGAGCTAGATTTTTTTTCCTTTTTGACTCAATGAATAGAGAGCAGGTGTACAGACACATATGTAAATTGTTCATATCTACATTAAACAATTGCACCTTACTAGCATTAGTAATAGCATTGGTGTCCCTAGCATTGAACACCATGTATTAATATTTGGTTACCTGATAGAGAAAGATCACTTAATGAAGGTGTATAACTATTGAACAAGTTTCCTGGGAGAATCATTATTGATTAAATATATTCATCTCTCAGAATAACATGTCCATGTCCACCCTCTCATAAATTACATACAATGTCTGTGATACGCGATTTTCACAATCTGAAGATTATCGCAATACAATCACTGAGCTACATTCCAATGGCACTCAACTGGACAAAGGGAGCACATAGCTATTTCAATAATGACAACAGAAAAATTTATATACCACAAGACTTTTTCTCTTAGGGAAAGGAATATATGGTAGTTCCTCACAATTAACCAACCAGCAAAGCTAAATTAAAAAGTGGCTATTAATTGGCTGAAATGTGTGCATGTGTTTGTAAACAATCTGACCAGTCCTCTAAATAGGATACTGGGATAAATAAGATAAAATTTGCACTTGCATGAGGTCTTCAGGATTTGACGAGTTGTCACATTCACATGCATTTTATCAACAATGTTCAAGAAATAGAGTTCGTTTTTTACATATGTTATATATCGCACAATTTCTTTTACAATGAGATTGTAAACTTCAATGGAATAAAACTGCTCAGAAAGCTCTGATAGTTTTATCTTTCAGTGGATTTTCCATCTGCTTGAGCAAGTCACTTGCAGTTGAATCAGCCTTTATTTCCCATTTTGTATAATGCAGTAATTTATTCCTAATCCAAAATGACTGATGTCTTTTTGTTGAAACGCTAAAGCTTGTGGATGGCTCAGGCTGGAAACTATTTCCAGTTCTAACTGCCGAAGACCCAGGAACATCTTTTACTATAATCTTATTAGTATTTGCTACATTCTCATTCCCTTCATCTTTGTCAGTTAGTTCACTTGCATTTGGTGGTAACACAACAATTTCAACATCGCTTTCATCTGAATCTAAAATGTTTAATAATTCTCTCTAATTTCAGAAACTTTTGCACTGATATGACTCAGCATTGGTGAAAAAGCTAGAAGAAAAATTATATTTTTTTTACCCTTAGTTATTAAGGGAAAAAATGCATCCATTGCATGCTTATTGTCCCACTGTCCTATTTAGAGGACAGTTAAAAAATAATTTACTAAAACTTAACCAAAAAAGACTAAGCTCTGATTAATCACCAGGATCATAACGAAAGAGTACTATCACATAAAAAATGCTCAGCTAAGTTTCCAAAGTAAACCACACCCAGTAATACAATGAATAAGCAAAATGTCTAGAGAAAGGAGAAGGGGGCAAGTCACATAAAGCTAGAAGAAGCTAATACATATTCCAAAGGACAAAACATTTGCAACATACAAATAATGATTTCCTCATGATATTTTTCAGCTCTTCTCTAAATAGTACAATGGGATAAAATGGGTTAAATTCTGTAATGTGCCTTCATTAAATTTTTCCTTTAAAAACATAAGCATTGCGTGCTGTTTAGAAACATGGTAAAGGGAAGAATGTTCTGTGAGCACTTATATCAAAAATGGTAAAGTTGTAATATCTCATAGTGTTTTTCTGCTTGTAATGTTAATGAATTTCAAGCTTTTAATTCTGATTTATGTTAGTCGACTCAAAAATTGCTTATGATTCTTCATAATGTTTATAAATTTTAACTTAAATGTAGTAAAATTTTAATAGAAAAAATAATAATTTATTATGCAATTAGCAGACGTACATTCTTGGAAATAAAAATTTCATAATTAAAAAGTAAGCACTGCTTGCTGGCTGCAGGGTATTTAATCTTCCTTTGTTCTATTTACATGTGCAGTGATGAAATATAGAATTGAATTTGTATTATCAGTTTACGTGCTAAGAATTGTCATTAAAAATTGCATTGTGCCATCATTAAAAAAGTAAAATGTATTACATAAGGTTATTTTTATGTATCTTACTTATTCGGAGTAGGATTTGGGTATTTTTGTAAATTAAAACTATTTTTTATTAAAGTAATGGAAGAATAATCCCAAAAGGGTTGAAATTGCATTTTGTAAATTCTCTATTATGGTATTTAAAATACAAAATTTAAATTACTTGTTTATTTCTTTTTAGATTCAGTGGTTTTGGCGAGCCTTGAGGTCATTTGATCAAGCTGATCGTGCCAATTTTTTGCAGTTTGTTACTGGTACATCAAAAGTTCCTCTTCAGGGTTTTGCAGCTTTAGAGGGAATGAATGGAACTCAAAAGTTTCAAATACATCGTGATGACAGATCTACTGACCGCCTTCCTTCTGCGCATACATGGTATATATGTTAAATGAATTTAAATTTAGTGTACTCTTTTTTTTTTAAATTTGTAATGTTATATCTCTGCTTTCTTTCATAGTTTTAACCAACTTGACCTCCCTGCTTATGAGACTTACGATAAGCTCCGTTCCATGTTATTAAAAGCCATCCATGAGTGCTCAGAAGGATTTGGATTTGCTTGATTTTGTGGAATCTGTTGCGATTTCTAATTGGTGCCTATGTGATATGAGTACTTGCCAATCTTTGAAGACTTGTGTACTCTTACAGACACTTAGTATGGTCATATTTTTATTTGTTGACTTCAATGACTAACTAAGTATTTGGAGAACTTACAATATAAATATCTGATGAACTGAACTGAATGTATAGAACTTGCTCGACATTGCTGAAGACATCTAGCCATGTATATTTTTTCTGAGTTGAAATTCATGAATTGAAGCTGTTCCATATATGTTCTGCCATATTTCTCATAATACAATGCACTGATGGAAATGAATTTTTAAATGTATTTTTATTTTAAAAGAAGATTGTGCTTGTATTTAAAAATTAGATAAAATATTTTATTGCTAAAAAGTTGTAATGATAACTTATTAAATCTTGAAAGTAGATAAAATATTTGTATTTTTTATTATTAAGGAAATTAAAAAAAACTTGGTACTGCTGTTCATTTATATTTTACTCAACATCTATAATACTGCATTTAAAAGTGTTGAATTCTAATTTTACATAATTAGACTGGACAAATTGGAAATTCAAGTTTACAATACAGTAAATCTGTATAATTTTATGAGAAATTGTGTTTGAAATCTTATATTTTTATTAACCTTAAAGATTAAACCTTAGTACTGAAGTTAATCCTGTGTGAGTGTTAAAAGTCAATATTAATTCATTGAAAATATATTTTTTAATTTTTTTATCTTGATAGAAATAGACAATTCTTAAGCATTAAACTGAAAGCAGATTTACCAAAATTCATGTAGAGATGTTTCTTTTTCTCTCATTAACTGTACATTACTTTATTTTCTCTGAAAGAAACTTGCTTCTATGAAGAATGTTTTGGTTTAAACTCATTGGAAGGAATGTGATTAGTAGATGTGTGTGGGGCAAATGATCACTAGGTGTATATAATATTTATTATGAAAGTTCATATAACAAAAATTTGATGTACAATAGATTGTCTATGTATTTTTTTAATATACCAAGAAAACCTGACTGTAAATGTAAAATTCCAAAAGAATTGTGAAATTTTTCTTCAGTCTTAAAATTAGAAGTTAGGTATTTTTAAATTAAAATAATAGAATTTTGTTCTACATTCTGATTCATAACAAAATAGTGAGATGTCTTCATTTAAAAAAATAAAGAAACCTGATATATTCACACAATATTGTGCAGTTTGATTTTCCTCCAGTATTTTTATCTCTTGTATTTCAGGTGCAGTATATGGAGGGCGAAAAACAAGAAAAAATTTAAATTACAGCTAACGCGTATCACCGCCTAGCGAGTCACGAGAAAAGCATTTCTGCCCTTTAGAGTAAAGACTGAAATGAGATCTACTATTGAAAATGAAAAGCTTAACAGTTTGATGCTGTTATGCCCTCACAATGATTACTATGGAAATTGTTTACAATGATGTCATTAATGATTTTGCAATGATCAAAGCTCGAAAGAGGTAAAAGATAGTAAGGCGAGATGAAAAGGATGATAATTAACAAATTGAAAACAGTTTATACAATAATGTGTACCAGTGGCGTAATGTACACTCCCGCAATTCCCACATCGTGTGGCGAGAGTGTAGGATTCTAAAGGGCCAAAAGGCTATGGTTTTGCAACCCTTTATGAGATCCAGCTTGAGGACCAAAGCTTGACTTTGCAGGGAAGCCCTAATGTTCTCCGTTACAGGATTATGCATTAAATCCGATGTTTACACTATTTTTCTGTTCTAACTTTATTTCCATACCGGAGTGGGGTAACAGTGGATACTCCTTTCTCCCATAGGATGTCCGGTGTCAGCTAACCAAAATGAGGAAGGTAATAAGAGTTTTGGGAAAATAGAGCCACAGGAGATGTTTTAGCCTTCAATGTAGCTACTGTGATCCCTACCATCAATAGATTTTTTTAAAGAAGAAATTGACCTGCTGAATTTCGTAACTTCTTCTCTTACATTTTACTCGTTTGAAATAGCAACAGGTGATTGAATCTTTAATTTCCAATTATTTTGTAATTTTTAAGATTTAAAGTAATATATAAATACAGTAGTACCTCATGTAAGATACACTTCGGCATAAGGCACAATTATGTTGATACCAGTATCTTTGAATATGGACCTTTGTATTTATTATGGACATTCTATGTTTGTGACACTGAAAAAAATTTCAAGGATAAGACAGAAGGAAACAAATAAAAAATATTCTTCCTTAGTAAAATTTTAGGATTTCATACACAAGCTTGAGTTTAAATAAATCAAATATACTGATGCCCTAATAAGTCTATGTAACTTTATTACAGGAAAGGAACAGGTAACTTTAATAGAGGAAAGGATCAGAGAGAAAACAGTGCAACAGTTGTTTGTTCAGTCCTTCGATTTATAGACAAAATAGAATATTTATTATAGCGTTTGCACCTCGTGGGGGCTCATTTTCTTTGGATTTACATAAACAATAAAAATGCGGCCTCGGGCTGACACAAAGCACAGTCTTTCAAAACAATCTGTGTAAAGGATTATTTTCAATAAACATCTGTAAATTTTATTACTCATTTCAAACATTTATTCTATAATGAAACTATTGCAATTAAGAATTTCCATTTTTCAATAAATTCAAATTTTAAAAAAATATATATCTGAAAGTAAGGTACTTACTTGTAAATAATTTATTTTAAGCTTGATACGTGGCTGCAGTAGCTGAGTGGTCAAGGTATTGGATCGTGGCTTGCCTTGTCACGAGTTCGAGCCCAGTACCACTAAAGACCCGCCCGTATAGGGCAGCGATGCACGTTAAATCTGTTGAGAGCTGAAACCCGTTGGTGTGGTGTGGTAGTTAGGAGAGGGGGGGTTGTCCAGCTCAGGTGTCATCCACGTCACTTGACCATGGTTCAAAATTACGTGGTCCGTCGCCAAAAGCCCTTGCGTAGCTGAACAGTGCGACGTTAATATTCAATCAATCAATTGCAATTTAGTTAAACGGGAAATTTTGAAACCCTCCGACTTGATTTCTTTTTTAACAGTTTCAAGTTCGGTGGAAGTGGGAAGTCCTCAAAATAAGTTTGAGTGGTCTTTCCGATTTTAACATGAAAGATTTGAATTCGATTTGTTCGGGCCTGAAATACAATAAATGATTATTGTCATAGAACTGTAAAACAGAGAACCAGCTCATAAAAATAGTAATATGAATCTTTAATTTCAAAATTTTATTCCTAGATATTTGCGTAATATTAAAATATTGACTGAACTTGAATCTAATAGATGAAACGTAAGTTCTCTCTGTCGCAAAAAAAATATATTTTAATTTTTTAAATTTATGGTTTTAACGATGGTGACTTCTTATGAAGAAATTACTCTTCATAACAATGGTAAAAGGGCTTATCATATTAGAAATACTTAGTTTTTGCTGTTAGATTTATATATTAATTCATTTTAAACATGAAGTACTAAGATTTTCTTTATTTTTGGATGTACAATTAATGACACAGGATAACAAATTAAGTATTTGTTAAAATGTTTAGTAATATTAAATGTCAGCGCTAGATGGCGCCAAATTTTTTGAAGATATAGACACGATTATTTTTTTCAGCTGTATCATTGAATTACCTGATAAACAGATATTCTCTTCTAAATAAAATGATTCTATAACATATGAAATTCTAAGGATGGAATCACGTTGGGTTTTTTTTTCAAATGACAAATTGTAGTGCAAACCTTATATTAAAGAATATAAAGTATCTTATAAAGAAATTTAAATTCAAGGTACTGAGTAAAATTCTAAAACAGTTCGTTATCTCTGATAGAGGCACTTATATTTTTTTTATCTGAAAATATTTTTTTATTGGATGTGATTTTTTCGTAGAGAAAAAAATTTATAGGGAAAATTCTATTATTTACACGTTTATGTTAAAGTACATGATACTTCGTGTTACTTTAAGCAAATGCAAAATTTAGCTAATCTGCCGAACAGAAATTATTAAATTTCAATTTAAAGTTCTTCAAATCTCTTCCTAAAAGGACATATTTATTAATTCAAAAATTTTAATTTTTTCATAAGAATTAAAATTAATAATTTTAATTATATAAACACGATTGTTGTATAGTTAGTTTTGAGCTGTAGTTAAAAGTTAAAGTGTAAACAATGAATGATTTTTTAGAAGAAATTTTAATAACTAACCCACGCTTATGTGAATCGAGTAAATTACTTTTACGAAGATGCAACATGAATAAATAGGATCGATCGCTTGATACCGATTGGAGTTCATTAATTCCTTCAATAAACACCTTCTCTTAACAGTATTTAATACAGCAATCGTTGTATTTTAACTGAGGGAAAGTCATGAAAATGATCCTCTCTCTCGCCCTGTGAACTTCGTTCGGCTGTAAAAAATTTATCATCACATACAAGACATTTTTTGACGTTATCTTCTAATAATCTTTTGAAACACACACACACACGGTAGGCCAAATAAGACCTACCAATGTCAGACACAAATAACTTTTTTATTTTTTGATATAATTATTTTCTTTTTGTAAGTTACAATTGAATTATTGGAAATTTATTATAGAACTATACAGTACAAAACGACGCGTTAAAATTAACGAGTTTTCTATTTTTTTCAACCATCAATTGTTATGACCCAGCGTAAATATCGGCAATATTTTAATTCAAGATCAGCTCCCACATCCTTCATGATTAGAAGTTAGGTCTATCGTTTTGAGGAAATGGATTCAGTGGCCGACCGTCCTGGAACAGGTGCCTAACGAAATATTCGCACTGAAGACAACGTGTAAACTGTGCGGCAGATTTCTTCGAGAATGAGCATGGAACTCCGGAAACGATTTCCGGAGATTTTACAGAAAAATGATTGAAAACTTTTTGCGGCCAATGGCTGAACGGAATCCTAATTTGTGTTTTCAAAGAGATGGAGCAACTGCGCACACTTCTAGGCAAACTATGGACCTGTTGCGTGAAATTTTTGGCGAACGTCTGATTTCAAAAAATTCAGATTTCCCTTGATCACCTCGTTCGCCAGATTTTACTGCATCCTTTTTCTTTTTTTTTATGGGTTATTTAAACGACAAAGGATATGTGTTAATAAACCAGAGACTATCAAACAGCTGAAGCAGAATATTCGAGACGAAATACTGAGCCTTCAACCAAAAAAATTACGTAGTGTAATGGAAAACGCGTTAAAAAGAGCCAATCTCTGTATCGAGAAAAATGGTGAACATTCATCTGATGCCATATTTCAAACATAATTTCCATAAAACATATTTAATATATAAAAAAATTAATCAAAATAAATGATTATTACAAGAGTTATCCGCGTGTTTAACATTAGTAGGTCTTATTTGGCCCGCCCTGTATATATAGCCTTAGAAAGCCATGTTCATTCCTGATGCAGCAAGGATGAGTTAATTAAATCATATACACCCACGCAACTTCGACATGTAATTTAGATTTGATACGCATTGCTCAAAACTTAAATTTATTTCGTTTTTAGAGTTAAAGAGTGAGTGAGTGAATATTAACGTCGCACTGTTCAGCTACACGAGGGCTTTTGGCGACGGACCACGTAATTTTGAACCATGGTCAAGTGACGTGGACGACACCTGAGCTGGCACCCCCCTCTCCTAACTACCACACCACACCAACGGGATGACGTTTCAGCTCTCGACAGATTTAACGTGCATCGCTGCCCTACACGGCGGGTCTTTAGTGGTACTGGGATCGAACTCATGACATGCCTGCCATGGTCCGATACCTTAACCACTGGGCTACCGCAGCCCTTTAGAGTTAAAGAACTGCTCCTTTGAATTATCACGTGAAATAAAAATGTTATTTCAACGTTGCCATACTCTCTATTTACTTTGAACAACTGCTAAAGATAAATATGCTAAAAATAGACGTACTAACAAAAATGGCATTTGCATTCTCTGCATTTTACTTATTCACTATAAATTTTATGTTATGACAGCATTTCTTATGTTTTCATGTCTTTAATTGTAGACATAATTATCACTATTTATTACTTCAGTTTTTAAGTATGAGTATAATAAATTAGAGTTGACTAAAGAGATTTACAATGGATTGTTAATATAGACCGAGTGAATGTTAACGTCGCACTATTCAGCTACTCGAGGGCTTTTGGCGACGGACCTCGTAATTTTGAACCACGGTCAAGTGACGAAAACGACATCAATATATATACCCAGTATATATATATCTTATAAAAATGAGTCTGATTTACTGATGGTTATATATACTTTTTTTCGTGAATGGAATAATTTTCAATAATGCATATTGTAACTAAGTAATCATAAATTACAATATTTAATACAAAAATTAAACGGGCTTGATTTTAGAGTAAGGAAAAGTCAACTTTTCTATAGATATGCTTTCGTTTATTACCAGCTAAAACATTTGTGTAAATGTAATTAATATTATTTTCAGTAGTAAAAATATAACTAGAATATTTTTTGAAAAATCTAAATGAATCGAATTCTCTATCGCAGCAATACTCAACCTGCGGCCCAATGGAAGTTTCCGAGTGGCCAGTCATGGCTCGTTGCGCTAACAAATTCAATTAATTAAGAACAATGTATTAATAATTTAGCGAGGTATTCTATCAGTCAAGCAATCAAATATATAAATTTTGCTATCGATGTCATGCTGGTACGAGTTTCGAGATAACTTTTTTTGTTTGTTTTTATAATTGCAACGGATAGTGACAACAAATAAAATTGGAATGGCGACCATTTTATGGGTAAATTTTTAATTGACCTGTAATGGATGGTCCGTATCATCTATTAGTGTGAAAGGGGTCGAAGGAAGATTAGCCATATTCAAAACAAACTATTTATTCACAACTAGCTACATGGCTCGGGCTTTCTCTACTTTTATAACTTTTCCCTTTCCTTCACAAAATCAGCACTTCTAATAGTCTTTCAAAATGACTTCCACCCCCTCCGCCCGGCGTTGCTTGGGCTTTTACCGAGTGTATAACTTAAAATTCTCTAATTCGAAATTTTTTCGCTTCTTTTCTTTGTTACACAGGTTTATTTCCCCCCCGGCGTTGCACGAACATTTTTAAATGCATAACGTATTATCATGGGAAATTCTCTTCCCCTCTCGCTATCAGAGCTCTCGAGTAAGTGAACAGTGGGACTTTAATATCACTCACTCACTTTGCAACTTTTTAGGCCCCGGAAACGAAAATATACCTTTATAAAAATAGTTGTATGTTGAAAAAAGTAGAAATTTTTATAATTACAAAATTTCACAACTGTATTAGATGTTGAATTAAAATTGTGAGCATTTTTTTAAATGTTCGATACGCGGAAAAAAAGTTTCGTACAATTATTTTTATAAATAAAAAATGAAACAAAAATGCTAAAATATTTCTCTCAAAAAGGGGAAAAAACGAAAAACACAATTTAAACATGTATCTGACGAAAAAAGTATATTATACAAAACTAACATTCATTGTTTTAACAATAATTATTTTCTTAGAGCTTAAAATAATAAGAGGTTTGGTATTTTCATTTACTCAATCATAATCGTTGTATAACAATAATTTCCTTCTTAGGTTTTGAAAAAAAAAATTATAAAAAATGTTCATTGAATAGTTGTGACATACCGTTTACTTAAAAAATGGCTGTAAAATAAAAAAATCTCGTTTATTGATAAAGACTGGTTAAATATTTTAAAAAATTGTAAAATAATTAAATCAAAAGAAAGATATGTATTAATTTTATTTATATGCGCAAAGTTTCATTGTTTTGTAAAAACAGAATTTTTAAGGCGAAGTAAATGATCTTTCCTATTCTCTGCAGATGGCGCCATGTGTATAGTAAAATTTTGATTATATTTTGAAAAACGTGCGTAAAGAGAACGAAAAAAAAACCCGTAATTTTTAAGATATTTTATCAATCTTTGTACAGATTACGTTTAATATCATTCTACACACGGAAAAAAAGTTTCGTGAGATTATTTTTATAAATAAATAAGTATTTAAGTAAAATTTTGAGTATTTTTTGAAAAATCGTAAAAAACCAATTTTTGACATCTAATTTTTTTTTAAAATTACTAATTCTAAAAGAGAAAAGCATGAACTTTTTTAGTGTAAAATATTTTTCTCATTAGCGTGAAAGAAAATGCAAGCGGAACGATTCGGAAATCATACTCATAAAAACGTAACAATTGTGACTCGTTTAAAAAAAAATTTAAAAAATAATTATTTTGTAAAATAAATTACATTGTTTCGTGACGAAGTAAATGATCTTTCCGAATCTGTAATTATTTTTTATCTGAGTCTCATGAAAAAAATTAGATCGTTTTTTAAAAACGTCTGAAAAAAAAGAAGTTGAACTTGGCCCCTAGCGGTGAAAAATGGCACTAATTATGCCTTTTAAGGTTTTTAATTAATATCTTTAACTAATTGGAATATCGGAATATATATAAATGGTCAAAACGGATTCCTCGGATCATTCCCAAAATTTTGGTACCTTCGGCGAGTTTCTGCGTCGTGCGGTTCGTGAGAAGATAGGGTCCCATCAGGGCCGATCCTAGCAGGTGTGCACCGCACGCGGGTGGCCAAAGCAAGGGGCGGCCGCAGGCCGTATATGGTTTTGTCAATCAAACAAAAAATTTTACGAATTTCTCAAAGCTAAATTTATAATAAATCGAATAAATATGCTGAATTTTGAATGGTTATTGAAAAATCAAGTCCTGATTTTCCGATAACACAGCATAGTTTAAGAAAAATAGAATGTTTGTGCACAGTGTGTTGGTCAATTATCCATAAATGTCTACTCTTCACAAACATCCTTCATCCGATAGCAAAATTCGTGGTGAAGCCGACAATACTATATTAAAAAAAGGTTTTTTTGCTCTTGTTCAATAGCGGCCCTGGCAGCGCACTGTGGATCGAAGCTTAATAAAGGCGTCTCAAAAAGGATTTTTGCGAAAGTTGCTTTACGAAAATATCTAATACGGTTTATCTAATAATATTTAATGAATTTGGGAAAATTAAAAGTTTTCAATGTAATAATAACCTTATAATTTAGAAAAACAAAATAGGGGAAAAAAGATAATTTTGCCTATGGTTTTACAACACTTATAAACAAAGCTCGATTTTCTTTTTTAGTGTTACACCTATATCAAAAGGTAGTTTTATTTGGTATTAAGTTATTAGATAGAAAAATCTTGCAGCTCTTCTTTTGACTTTTCAATAAATTATTTTCATTACAAAGCCTGTTTGAAAAGCACTTCAGTATTCGCATAATATTATTAACGTTAGCGAAGTTCTAAATTTAATTTTGTGTTGTCGGAACTTAATGGTACTTTAGTATCATGTTAAAAAAATGTTAGTTGTATGCGTTTTTTTTTTAATTCTTAATTGTAACCAGATGCCATATAATCAAACAGGTGAATCAAGCGTTCACAATATAGCACTAAAAAACAGAAATAAAAGAAAACATTTTAAAAGCTAATCCTGATCTATATATATCTGCCCGCTTCCATGTATACTCTTAGTTGGAGAGTAATTTCTTATGTTCTAATCCACTTAACCCTTTGCCATGTTTACTGTTGTCTCTATGTTAGCAGCAGGGGCGCGGCTCTATGCCTGGGGAAACTGGACCCATGTCTGAGGAGGCAAATTTTAGGGGTGACATTTGGATCGAATTTGAAAAATACTTTTTTTTGTTACGAAAAAATTGGTATGAAAACGTTTTTTATATTATTATTTTTGCTTTGGAAATCTTGTACCTTATTTAAAAAGCTGGAATTTTATTTTAGACTGAATAGAAATGCCGATTACTGCAAGTAAAACTTGTATATATATAATGACTATCTTTTTTTTTTAAAATAAAAATTACACTATGTTGCGATTTGTTGTAGAAAGCATATGGGCCTCCAACCAGTGACGTAACGTACATCCCCGCGAGGGAATGCTGGGACTCTAGGGGGCCCAAAGCTTGACTGACGCTAAGTACGTATTTGGGCTTGGGGCCCAAAACCCGACTTTGCAGGGGGGCCTAATATTCTCCGTTACGCCATTGTAACTACCAATGGGCTAGGAGATGCCATGCACCGGGGCCCCCAAACTCAGGGGGCCCTCAGACCCTGACCACCAAGCAAGCCGAACTTGCATTAATTTCTCCCAAATTTAAGATATAAATAAAAAGGTTGCAACATTATTATAATCATGCCAATTCAGTTGAAAGTAATTTTGAACTTTTAGGGAATTTCCCTAAATCCTTTCAGTTGTTTGTTTAGTGTTGAGGACTTAACTTACTGAAAAGTTTATATTATTTTCATTTTCTTATAGTTATACTTGAAAATTCAATAAAAACTCTTACCATACTTAAATTTCTGGCTCTAGCACATATTGTGTCAAACACAAGGTTGCTTATTGGAAAAAAAGGTACTTCTATATTTTTACACTATTAAGATAAAGTATTAAAGAATATTTTCTTGTATTTACCTTCATAAAAAAGCGGACTATAAAAATAGTATATTTAGTTTAAAAAAATTTCTTTTGTGTTAGTATATGCATATACATTTATGTAATATATAAATTCACATAAGTGCATATGATTTTAACTTAAAGGATTACTGAGTTAAAAGAGAGAAAACTGGCTAATTTTAATGTCAATGAAATTATTTTGTATACAGGTATCCATCAGTGGCATAACGTACACCCGCCCACTTGGCAGTGGGGCCAAGGCTTCTAGCTGGCCCAAAGCCAGACTGATGCCATTAACGTAGATTTTCTCAAAATTCACCGCTTTACATTTTCTAAAGTACAATTTTTAAGCGATTTCCCAATTGGCGATCTAACGTCATTCAAAATCAAAACTTTAATAAGCTCATTATATATCTTTGATCCAGAAAATAAAAAAAGTATTTTGTTTGATTTTCTGTAATCCCCGCAACAATATATATATACTTTTCTTTAATTTTTTTAATCCTAAATTTCTAACAGATAAAACAAAAGTCATACGGAGAATCGAAAAAACGCTAGGAAGATAAAAAATTCATCACTGTTAAAATTATAGCATACTTTACATTAGTTATAGGGAGAAAATAAAGACATGATTTATATACTTTTAACCGAAGCAGCAGAGTAACTTATTGGCGTCTTTAGTTCTCGGGGCGGGCGGGGGGGGGGGGGAGTGTTTCATTATCGTTTAGCGAAGTCGTAAATGAAGTACATCTGTTTATGCTCTTTTCATGGAAAATAGTATTACTATACTTGGAAAAGCATAAAGAGGGTTTTAAATGATTATTTGGTCTAGGTTTATGAGTATTCAATCAAATAAAGCATAATGAGAAACGTTTCACAAAATTGTTTTTATAACAGACATATATATACGTATACATATATATATATATATATATATTTATATTCAATGTTCTTAAATATAGGGCGTGCTCCTGTACTATTAAAACATTTTGATCTCACTTCTCTCTTTCAATATTAGAACTGTTTTTAAACGGAATTTAATATTCTAGTTCAAAAAATGGTATTTTGTTAACAAGACAAGAACAAACGCGGCCCTAAAATGAGTGGAGATAAAAAAACTTTGAGTGGTTCTCAAAAACGAAGAATTCGAAAGGAAAGGAGTATAATATTAATAGCAAATATGCAAAATTGGATAACTTTTTAAAATCTGCATCATCTTGTGCAAGTGCTAATAACAGTAATGCCAGGGAACTTGATGAACAAATCCTGGAAGTGATTAGTAATAGTAGTTGTGTCTTTGTCCTAAAACGCGGAATGTATCAGTTTTTTATTTCTTTTTTCATTAAATCATTTTTGCATCATACAAAAAACTCTCCTTATTAAGAGTTGCAGTATTTATGCTAAAATATAATGGAACTTTAGATGAAGCTCATACCAGGATTCAGAAACGAAGTGATACTTTTTTCTCTCGTAAGAATTTGAAATACAAAATTATATTTTACAGTGTTCCTGTCTTTCTTAGTGTATCATTTTTATTGAAGTTTCCAGGTTATCTGTCGACTGTTGTTAAATTTTCCATTTTAATAAATACTATATCTCTAATGTTATACGTTATTTACTTCGTTTACTCAGACGCAGGTTGATTTTATATTCAGTTATAAGATTAATATTTAAATATTCTTACGTGATGTGTAAAAATACATTATGTCATGGTTTTGCAATCCTTTGTATAAGATCCGGCTTGGGGCCCAAGACCTGATCCTGCGGGGGGAGGGGGGAACAACTATTTTCCGTTGCGCCACTGGCGTCCATAGCTATAGTTAAGAGTATATGGCTTGTAAAATTTCATCTTTGGAATAAATCGAAAAATTATATTAATTGATGATAAATTTTTTTTTCATAAGACAGCTTCCACTTCCAGAACGGAGACATTCATATCCTTTATTACTATTCATTCTTCATGCGGTTCATTTGACTTTATTGCAATTTTTAATTTTTTTTTCTGAATCTTCAGTTATGAATCATCATGTTAACATAACACATGCGTTTTTATGTGATTTTTTTTCTCTCCCTCTCGTTTTTATACATCAAGAGAAATTTAGTAATATTATGTTATAATTATAAATATATTCTTATAAGTAATTGTGTTATTGCTGATCGAAGTATCGAAAAGGCATTTCTTAAAAATTCTTTCGGAATATTTAAAGTTTGTGAATTAGGACAATAATATAGGTTAGTTATTTCAATGCTTACTTTCTTTTTTAATTTAAAAAGAAATAAATTTAGCAGAATTATTATAAATTTATTTTCAAATAAGATTGCATGTGTTAATATTTAAATGTTATCGAAAATATCCCGAAATGACATTTTTTGAGGAAGCTAAAACATAGAATTTTATTGAAATGAGAAATAAAATGTGTTTTTTAATTTTAATATTAACCATGAAAATACTCTAAAACACATAAACTGAATAAGATCGTAGGGCGAATTATAAAGGCAAGGCTGGAAAAAAATTGTACTATTGATGCTGAACAACAAAATGTAAACAATCGAAGGAAAAAAGCGATGACGCGCCATCATTGAAAGAACGATAGCTGAAGTACAATTTTTAGCCAGTCAAAATATGGTACTCAGTCGGCTGCGTGGCGTAGTTAGTTTGTCGCTGGCCTTCTGTACCCAAAGTTGCGGGTTCGACCCCAGCCCAAGTTGGTAGATTTTCATGATGCAGAAAATCGACAGCGGCCATGTCGTATGATTATACGGCATGAAAAAGGTCCCTTGAGTTTCCGTTTGGCTTGGATGCTCTCGGCAAAATTAAATTCCTAAGCACAAATTTCGCATCGGCAGAGCTCAGGAACCTCCCTCTGGGATAGAAACTGGGTGTCAAAATTACTTGCGGTAATTGGTATCGCCTAAATGGTGACGCACTAAAAAGTGATACCAGCTCCTGGGGATTGTACTAGGCCTGCAAAGGTAGAAATACCAATATGCATCCCCATTACAAAAAAAAGAAAGAAAAAAATTGGTACGAAGTTTGAGATAGTGGTAACTTTTTAAAGGCACTTTAGATATTGGCCAAATTTAATCCAGTTATTTCAAAATATCTTAATAATGTCAGTAAATGCAAAAATAACAAAACACGTATTTCACACTACTTAGGTCAGCATTTTCAAAATGAAATACTTACTATTTTAGCCGAATCTTTTCGTTATGAGATAACACGCATTGTCAAAAAAGCAAAAATTACACTATAATTCTTGACTCTACACCAGATATTAGTCACAAAGAATAAATAAAGTTTGTTATTAGGTGTGTGAGTATTACTGATGGTAAAAGGTATATATTTTATATAAAAGAGTTTTTAGAAATACTACTCAAGAAAGGCTTTCAGATATGGACATATTCTCCATTGAAAAAATCCGAAATCTCTGAAAAAATTGATTTCCCCAAAATTATTGACAAATTTGCTTCTCAGAAAGCCAGAAAAGTTATTTTATAATTAATTATTAAGTAGTCTTTGTAGAAGGGCGATATTTATATACTTTTCGTTTCACGAGATTTATGCTTTAGTACTTTTTTATTAGATTATATTTTCTGAGCATAAATACTGTTGTTTTGCTTTTCTAATTATAAAATGTCTATTTTTATTTCAAAGGTAATATATTTGCTTGTTTATTATTTTGTTAAAGTATTTTGTCGCGATAAGAACCCATTAGCTGACTAACAAATAAAGTTTCGCAAATCAAATTTTATTTGCATTTTTACTGTTTTATTTTTACTCTTATACAGGCAAATGAGTTTATAACCTCAATATATAAGTATTGTAATTAGTAACTAAATATATAAGAATGCGATAAGTAATTAAACATATAAGTATTATAATAAGTAAATATATAAGTATTGCAATAAGTAATTAAATATATATAATAAGTAATTAAATATATATAATAAGTAATTAAATATATATAATAAGTAATTAAATATATAAGTATTATAATACGTAATTAAATATAAGTATTAGTCAAAATATGAAAAATTCTCTAGAGGGGCGGCACATTAGGTCTTCGCACGAGGGCGGCCGACACCCTAGGATCGGCCCTGGGTCCCATACATAGATACGTTTGTTTACCTACGAATTTTAATAGTGTAAATAATCAACAACGACACAAATTTAATAATCCAAGTTAAGAAATTTCACCAATTACCAAATATGTGAAACAATAGCGAGGTAGACGAGATACTAGAAGACAACAATAAATCGGATCACTTACGTCCAGGCAATACACCTTCTAATTCAAATCGACCCAATACAATTTAACACTTAATTGACCAAATCGTCAATCTTCATATTAATCAAATAAGCTACGAATTGCTTTCGCCTAGTTTTACTTTAAGAAATCACTGCTATTCTATAGCAGTCTAACCTCTCTCTCTCTCTAACTCGAAAGTATAATCTTTATATACAAGTTTTGATTTACATAATCACATCTTCTTCTTCGGTGGAAGGTTTTCAATAGAATAATTTTTAAAGACCCTTTATTCCCCAAGAGGACTATTAGCAGAAAGAACTCGGATAGACCCGTTGCAGATCCTCATGTCTTCCAAGTGAAAAATATCTAAATAAACAAATATCTAAATAATATATGTTGTTTCAAGACGATTGGGATCTTAATTATTTCATTGAGCGAAACGAATATGGATCAACAGTTTGTTTGATATGTCGTGAAAATGTTATATTTAAAATATATAATTTCGGTCATCACTATACCACAAATCTTTCAATGGCCCTTTCTCTTGAAGATTTCTTTCAATACGAGATAAGTTGGCTTTCCTTTGCAAAAAAACCTTTGCAACAGCAACAAAATATTTTGTCGGTGGTAATATCACAAAATGCATTGATAATAAAAGCATTCAATAAAATTTGTCACACTGTATATATTGATAAACATATGAAATTTTTAAGGATAAACATATGAATTGATACAGAAATTGTTATTGTTTCTTAAATGTGCTTCCGATGTACTCTTTAATAAATTCAGTTATTTGTTCAGATATTTTTTTTGGTAAAGTCAAAAAATATTTGAATAAATTTGAAACAAAATTGCACAAGTAAATCTGAACTAATTTTAAACAAATAATACTAATTTCAGTCTGGAATTCAGTAAAAACTCTTTGCTGCCATCCTGCACTTGATAAATTAATATCTGAAATAAAAATAAGTGAGGCTTTGTCAAAAGGAAAAAAATCAAACTCTCAAAGTACATGGCAGCTTTGTTTTTATGACAGTAGAATGTAAACTAGGGACTTGGGATCATTAATGAAAGAAAATCAAAATTATCTCATAAGGCTGTCTTTGGTAAAAGTACGAGAGCTTGAACTAAACGTGAAGCACATTTTCAGACAGAAAAATGCCTCAATTTCCATGGAAATTTGCAATATCATAACTCATACCTCTGTTAATAATATAGTGTTTTTAAAAATTGCAAAAAGTTCCATGAATATTTTCTTTTTCGTTTTAATACGTGATGGCATAGCCCATTTAACATTACAGTATAGGAGAAAAAAAGCGAAACACATTTTATACCAGAAAAAATGAATCAATTTGGTTAAAAATGGGAAGTATGATAAAAAATACTACCCTTTAAAGGATAGTGAAGCCAGAATATCATATTAATATTTCCTTTCTTTTATATCTGAAAAAATATTCCAAATTCAGGTACTATTCTTTAAGATTAACCGAAAAAACAGTCTTAAAGTAACATAACTAAAAACTAGATTTTCACAAATTAGAATGGAAAGAAAATGATATAACTAAAAAGCAATTTGATTTTCTTCTTTTAAAAATGATAAATATTTCATTCTTTTAGAAAACTTTCGATAAAAACAGGGCATAAAAAACAAATTCAAATTTTAAAAAGACTTATTTTTTGCATAAATGTAAGATTTAAATTATTTTTTGTAAATCACATGGTGATCCTTTTTATATCAAGCATGATTTTTTTAAGAGAGAGAGAAAAAATATTTCCTATAAATCAAATTTAATTAATTTATTTATAATTCAAATGTCATTAACATTATTTACTTTGTCCTTAACTTTCAGTGGTCCAGTTTGTATTTTGAACAGGGACGTTTTAAGGCATGGACCAATAGGGCCCAGGCCCAGTGCCTTAGCTACAATGGGGGAGGGGCCTCGTCTTGTTTTCGACTCAGCCTGAATAAGATCATGATTCGAATAATTTCAACGGTCAAATGTTATTTCCGGTTGTATTCTCCGAAAAACTGGGAATTTTGGACAATAGGTAGCCTAGGCCTATACATGGACGACGGTCATCATCATTTATCTCTGTAGGGATGACCGTAGTGATGATGACCGTCGTCCATGTATAGGCCTAGACTAACACATATACCCTCCTTACTCCTTCAGTCAAAAGGCAGCAGTCGGTCCAGCCAGATAGTGCGATAGTAAGTCATGCACATTCATTTGTTTCGGGTTATTGTTTGTACGAGTATTTAACAATGTATGCTATGTACTGTCTACTTTCAAGGGTCAAAGGTGGGGCCTACATTTGTGTAGGGGCCCAGGGCTTCAAGAAGTCTTAAGAGAGAGAGAGAGACGTTCCTGATTTTAACTGAACTCATTCCTTTGTGACGTCTTCGATTGGGGTGAACCCCACCCTTCCATTCATGCTAAGTTTTATGGCTCCGAACAGATGCTAAGGGACAAGTGCATGAGGTCATTGTTTATTGTCTGACCTCGGGCAAACGCCGACACCCCAGTCTGGTAGTCATAATGGCCAAAGAGAGCCGACACCCATTGACAATAGGCGAAGCCTGTAAGAATGAATCCTGTCACCTCGGCCGGTGTCGAGAGAATGGGATTATAGAACACAGGTGGTGTGATAGACAAGTGTATCCACAGATGTTCCACAAGAATGATGGCACCTTTACATTCCAGACTGACCGGGTATGTATTTGTGTTTGCCGCACAAATAGGACACAAATGCGGCCCGGGGACGAGGGCAGACTTTTGTGGCCTGCCAATGAGAAGAGACGAAGGGCGTGTTGTGGACCCGCCCCTTGTGTATAAAAGGGTTTTTTTTAGGGAACTTGAAGGAGAGCCCTGGAAAAAAAAGATTGGAGAGGAACGAGAGGTGAGACGAGGAACGCCGGTGGCGTTGAGAGTTTAGCGAGTACCTTTCGAGAAAAAGGATTGAACTCCCGTGAGATAAACTGACTGCACCGGCCTGGCATATAACATGGACTTTATTACTTCATATATAGTAACCTATGAAGCGCATAAACAATTCTTTTATTTTAAAATTAAGCTGTGACAATCTTTCATTTGTTACTCACGACGTTATAGCTATATAAATATTAAATTGGTGGCAGCGGTGGGATACGGCATTTGAGTAAATAGATGCCCGAATCCTTAGTTTTAGTAAAGATAGAAAAAAAAATGCCAGCCGTGTGCGAATGTGATGAGACGAGTTTAATGACGCCTAATTCTTGGAGTGCCTGCTATGAGATGTTTTCCTGGAGTCCCCAGCTGTGAGAAGTGCCGAATACAAGTGCCTGATGAATCAACGAGGATTTAAGACCTGTTTGCCCGTTTGTTTTGATGGACGTTTTTCAAAAGTTCCCAGTGTCAAGACGTCATGAGTTCCTGCCTGTTTGTGATGAGTGCGGTTTTTCAGAAGTGCTTTGTGTGTTTAAAGAGTTCCTGAGTGTTCCTATGTCTTTGTCTACAAATTTTAAGGTGGGTCTTTTCTTTGAGATTATTTTCGGGACAGCAGCTGAGTATTGTTTTTTGTATGTAAAATTTTAAGATAAGGAATATAAAAGACTAGGTAAATTTAGTAAAATTAGGCTAGAAAGATTTTTAAGTTTAGTATGAAGTGTATAAATGTGCGATATTAGTAATGTTGTTTTAGATTTGTGAAATTTAGTATACAGTAGTTATACTTGTTGTGTTCGCACAATATTGTGTAGGATATTGTTGAGGTTATAGATTTGTGAAATTTAGTATATAGTAGTGGTACTTGTTGCGTTGGGGTACAGTGTTGTGTAGCTTATTGTGTTGATTTTAGATCGCATATTTGTGAAATATAGATAAGTCTAGGTCTAGTGTATGGTTAATTTACCCTGAGTCTGTATAATTTTTGTAAAGATTAAGTTTAGTTTTGTGTGTATTATTGCATCATGGCGTGTCTGTTAAAACATAAAAAAGAAGTATTGATAGCAATGGCGAAAGAATTGAGAGTCGCGAGGTCGATAGAACTCTACCCAAGGTAGAAATTACAAATAGAATTTGTCAGAGTGATTTATACGGTGAGGATTCAGCTAAATGTTTGTTGGAAGGTATTTTGGAGGAAAAACGGGAAATTAGAGAATCCGAGGAGCGTAGATTAGATAGGGAATTTGAGTTGGAAAGAATGAGATTAGCTAATGATACGGAAAAGATAAGTGTATTGTCAGCCGATCTTGAGGGACAGGGAGTTAACAGGCGAGTTAACTTGAGAGACTTAGTTCCTAAATTCGATGTTAAAAATGCGGACATTAATTTATTTTTCGAAATTTTTGAAAGGCAGGCGAAAAAAGAAAATGTGGTTGAGAACAGATGGGTTTCGCAACTCATTCCGTTACTTCCGATGGAAATCGCGGAGATAGTGGTAAAGGAGCCACCGGAGAGAGGCGACAACTACCTTCACATAAAAAAATCTGCTCTTAGCCCGTTTCCAACTCACGCCTGTGGCCCTTAGAGATAGATTTGAGTCACATCAGCGCAGACCAGGTGCGATGAGGGCTGATTTAGTATTCGAGCTAAGATCCTACCTAGATAATTGGCTAGCCGGGATGGCAATGGACGATTTCGTCTCGTTGAAAGAGCTGCTAGTGACTGAAAAATTAAAAAAAAGAGCCCCAAGTGATTTAGTGGACCATTTTCTAGATTCGTGGGATAGCTTCAAGGAGGCTAAAAGTTTGGCGGAGAAATTGGACCATTTTGAGGCGGTTAAGAGAGTGCATAGGAAGCCAGGTCCAACGAAAACGTGGGAGCGTAGGGCACACGATAAACCGCCACTCGAATGTAAAAATAAATTTTCTCATTTTAGTGGTAATGGTAAATATGTCGGGGCCTCGAATAGAGAGCATTTTAAGCATGAAGTAAACCAGGGGAGTTCTCAGATTAGGAGGGAGGGCCCCAGGGTATCGGAGAGTCAATTCGAGAAAAGAAAACCCATAACGTGCTTTTACTGCAATGAGGTAGGACACATAAAGCCAGTCTGCCCCAGATTGAGGAAAAATAATTTCGAAACGGTAGGTAATTTAAATTTAAATACCGGGAATGAGGACCCCTTTGAAAAATTCAAAGTAAACATGGAGATAAATGGCGTAGATCGCGTATGTTTAAGGGGTTCAGGGTCATCCATTGACGTCTGTACAAGGAGCTGGATCAATGAAAATGACCTCCTAGGTGAATTTGTTTGATTAAAAGGCCCGTTAGATGAGGTTTGCCTCTGGCTAAGATTAAAATTAAGACACGGAAAGGAGAGATCTATACCAAGGCGGCTATAAAGCAGGATAGTTGCGACGATGATTTGTATCTATTAGGCAACCGGACGTCGGAACTGATTGAATCCAGCGAACACGGCGTACAGTGGATTAACCTTTTGGAGACGGCGGTTTTCAGTTGAAAATTTTCCACAGGACGGCACTTTTCGCCACGCTAACTTCCCCCTTTTTTTGTCACTGATTGATGCTACCGTACACCGGCGGTCGATTGATTGAATATTAACGTCGCACTGTTCAGCTACACGAGGGCTTTTGGCGACGGACCGCGTAATTTTGAACCATGGTCAAGTGACATGGACGACACTTGAGCTGGCACCCCCTCTCCTAACTACCACACCACACCAACGGGAGGACCCGTACACCGGCGGACAATAGAAGCAAGATAGCTGTTAGTCTCCTGCTGTGCAATGGGGATGTCCGCGCCTTAGAAAGTCCCTAAATACGAAGATTTCCCTTTCTTAGGGAAACATGTTTTCTTCGAATACGGTGTAATAGTTACTAATGATTTCAGTTCAAGAAATCTAAGAAAAAAATATTTATTTATTTATTTTTTTAAAAAGAAAAAAAATGACTATTCCTCACAATTTAACCTGCTCTTCCCCTAGATTCCATCTTCAATATTTTTAAAGCGAGTGAAATAGCATAAAAAATTTATTATTATTTAAAACAGTGCTGATAATATAAAGCATTGCGTAAGAAAAAAAAGCGCTTATTTTATTTTAATTAAAGATACAGAAAACTTAACAAAATTTAATTAATTTTATTCCAGTAAAACTTACTTATATTTTGATTTTCACTAAATCCATTAAAATATGTATATTATAAATTTATTTTTCATTCTATTAAATGCAGGAATTTGTTACACAAACTTAACTTACGCAGGTGTCAAAGAATAATCAAATTATAAGTAAGAAATAAATAACGTAATTTTTAATTAATTATAATTATGTATAATCAATATTATAAAATAAAAGAAAAAGTAAAATGTTGAGCTTTATGTCAAAATGTAAAATTTAGATTTTCTTAGATCGTTAAAGAATTATTCTAAAATAGTTTAGTTCTTGTGTGTGTGTGTGGAAGCTCTATCTTCTTTTAAATGAAAATATCTACTTTGAGATACATGCAAACGACTTCAATCAAGAAGAAAATTACGTGGAATTTGTGTTTTGATTAAAAGTTGTTGTACTTATTTGCAACATATGTATTCCAATAGACATCGTCAAAAATCAACTATTCCTTTTTGGAAACTGCACTGTTAATGATTTTATAATAGTTTTTCTCTTTTAGAATATATTTGCAGAATACATCATACTCTTAATCTATTCTGTTTTGATACATTAAAAAATTCATAATACTTAAAGAATACTTAGAATAATTCTAAATTTTATTTACAAGCATTTTCCAAAAATTAAAATGATATTTTCTTTTGATATAATTCTTCCTATATATGCTGAAAATTATGATAAAACATTTACTGCGACAAATAAATTAGATGAACGGAAGGTAGGTGTTTCGCATTATACTATAAAATGTGAATATCCTAAGGCTATAAACGTTGGTGCATATTAAATAGTGCCACATTGTAGTCGTTTCATGTTTTTATTTAAAAATCCATCGAGTTGCACAGCTGATACGCATTAAGTCGAATTCCTTACGTTGTCGTGGTGTGGAAATTAAAAGAGTGTGGTCTCTAGCTCGGCTATCGTTCTCATCATTTGATCGTCATTTAAATTACGAGGTCCATCTTTTTACTTTGTTCCTAATGGAACTTGTAAATGAAATATTAATAATTTATCAATTTACCTACGTGTTCCTAAAAATAAATTCTTTAAATACGCATAAGAAATTTAAAATTATAGTTTTTTCAACAATAATAAATTTTTTTCATTAGTAAAAAAAGGAAATGCTTTTGAATTTTTAGAATACTTGGTAGTAAAACGCAAACAATAAGCTGGTATTAGGGCTGGAAGATGCATCGATACATCGGTAAACACCGGTTTAAACGCTACATCGAAAAACCGATGTTTTATTTCTATCCAAAATGATGCATCTCTAAACCAGTGCAGCCATAAATACCATTTCGATGTAGCCATACACCGAAGATTCGATGTAGAGCTGAGCTTCATTCCGATGTAAGTTCGACAAAACCGAGGGAGGAAAAACCGGTTTTGTATCAATCGCGTTTCTGGTGTCACGTGGGGAATGCTGGAGACAAACCTTTGAGCCCGGTCTAATGTAGATGTAGTGATGAGCTTCATTTCGATTTAGGGTCTTCTTAACTGCTCGACTTCAAACCGATGAAAAATAAATCGATTTGGCGTTCATTGTGTATCACGGTGTTCGGTGTTGTGTTGCATTGCTTATATCAGCATGTGGTGAATAGTTAATTCAGACCAGCGACCGATGTACAAGTCTGCAGTCCAGAGAGGAAATATATATTTTGATTTATTTGCAAACATCGCCAACTGTTACTGTCATTAAGGTAAGCATTTTTTATGTTTTGATTAAAACCTTTCTTCTCTCTGATATTTCGTATTGAAAAAAAATGTTTTTGATTAAGATGTTTAAGGGGAAAAAATGTATTACAAAATAATCAATCCTGCGGCAGATGTTTTCTTAGAGTAATTTTTTTTCTTTCGAAAATTATCTCGTCTGTCACATGTGCTTTTTTCAATAAATGAGTTTTATTTAAAAATTTAAAACAAACTAGATAACTTTATTTTTATGGGAAAAAGTATTTATCAAGGAATTTCGTTTTCGGTTCGGCCCGTAGGCGGTATCAAATGTAATTTTTTTTTTTGCTAATGTTTTATAATTTTGTGGTTAGATATCGTTTAATTAATGGGATTAAAACCACAGTTTTTCAAAAGTTTGCCTAAATAAATAAATAATCCGAGCTAAACATTTTCGCAGGCTTCAATTTTTACAAATATTATCTTTGATATACTTTATCATAAAAATAATCTTCCGAGTAATTTATTGAGTGTGGTACAGTAAGTACAGCATCGATAATCCGGCATCGTCATGACCGACTCTATGCCGGAAAATCAATTTTTCTGATTATGGGTGCTATTGGGTAAAAAAAAATAAAACGGCAATCCGCAAAAATCGATATTTAGTTAATGGAACCTCGAATACTTGATAATAAAGACGGAATTTCTGAAGTATTGAAAATAAAAATACGGTATAAAGTCTGAAATCCGGATGTCTAATATCCCGAATGATCAAATTATTACCAGACATTTTTTTTCCAGAGGTAAAGGAAAAAAGGGATATTCTTGCAACATTACAGTGGGTAAAATTGATTTGCTTGTGACATCTGTTATACAATAATTATCAATTTAATTCTTTGTAGGAATTTTCCTATGATAAAAGTTGTGTGAATGAAAAAGATGTCAGTTGCTCATCGAACATTAGATGTCAGTATTTTCTAAACTGCTTCAAAGAAGAAGTCAAAAAGTCGAGCTTGGGAACATTTTGGGTTACCAGCGAATGAAAGCGACAAATCGTTTCTCAAGATATAGCAGTTTGAAACTTTGTTGGTCCCCAGTTTCAGCAAAAAGTGGAAGTACATCTAATTTATTTGGTCCTCAGGCTTCATCATCCATTAAAGTTTTCTGAAGTTTCTAATAAAAAGTAAAGTAGTCACGGCGACAGTGCAATATTCTCATTTTGTGCTGCTGTTGATGGAGTCAATTGATGAGCCACAACCACATTCAAACATGGCTGCATCTGAATCAATCAATTCAACTTTGTTGACAATCCAAGGGATAAAAGACAAAGTTTTTTGACAGATTTTCAACGGTTGGATGATCAAACCTCTAAACGTACTACTGACTCGGGAACAAAATTTTTAGTGTGTACAATGCAGCCATACAACCTTGTTGATAGAAAAGAATTCAAAATATGGTGAAGGTCCAACCCCCGTTATAGCTTACCTGGACGAAAGCACTTTTACTGCTACAGCAGTTCCCAAAAATCTATAATGAAGTCAAAGGGGTAAGATTAGGCAGGAACTATCATTAATTAAAAAGATACAATTTCTGTAACAACTGACTGCTGGACATCTATAGCCAATACACCATACATCACTATTACAGTACATTTTATCACATCAGAGTGGGCACTGAAATCAGCATGTCTAGCATGTGCACATTTTGATGACGATCCAATGTAAAACATTGCTGAAGTTTTTGAGGGTATTTTAAATGATTGGGGCATTGATGTCCAGAAATATTCAATCACTACTGACAATGTGGGCTAACATCTTAAAATCAATTGAAGAACTCAATTTAGAGAATGCTCATATTTCTTGTTTTGCTCACAATATAAACATAGGGGGTTTAAACACTCTTTGGATATTCCTATATTGAAGAGGCTATTCAGGCTTAAAAGTTGCAAAATGCATTTGCAATGAGTTGGAAGATGAAGAGAAACTCCACAAAGCCCAAAAGTTACTACAAATGGGGGTAAAACCTTCCCTCTGCTTGTCCAACTCGATGGTGGGGCACTTTTAAAACTAGTGAAACGATTTTTGGAAAATCAGCTGCCAATTTGCAAAACCCTTTTAGAGTACCCAAATAAAAGCATTTGATGCTAAAGGGGAAAAGAAATTTCAGCCTTAGAAGACTTCACAACAGCGACTGAGTTATTAGAGGACATAACAAGTTCCTTGAGCGGCGAAAATATACAACACGTCAGCTGTACTACGCTTATATATGAAAATAAAAAAAAATCTTTCAAAACAAGGATGAAGGGCAGTTCGCTACTTAAAAGTATCAAATCAGAAATTTTAGAGTCCCTAAATAAGTATGAATCTCATCCCATGTCATCAAATTTAAATTATCAACTCTGTGTGATCCCAAAATTCCGCTAAATTTTATAGAGTTTCCCGAAAAGTAAAGAAATTAGCTGTTGCAAAAATGAGGAACATTTTATACAACACAGAAGCATCTATCCTGATAATTTTGAAATATTAAAACTAGGACAAAAGAACAAAACAAAAAAAGGATTGGCTAAATTTTTTGATGTGTTCGGTTCAAATAGTAATTCAGAAAGTACAAAAGGGAAACCTTCCCAGGAAGCTGAGAAAAGCTCAATGAATATTTATCTATGCCAAGAGTTTCTTTCGAACATGATCCCCCCAATTGGTGGAAGGTTCACTACAGATCTTTCCCAATACTCTGAAAGTTCTAGCCAGAAAATATCTGTGTATTCAGGGTTCAAGTGTGGCCTCGGAAGAGTTTTCAGTTCAGGTAGAAGCGTTATAACAAGACAAAAGAGCTTCCCTTCTCCCTAAGCATGCAGAGATGGGGTACACCCTTGATGCATAATAAAATATTTTAAATTATAGTATTTTTTTATATTTGAATGCCTTTTTTAATTCTTTTGGGTTCATTTTATGTTTCGACCTATTTCTGTTAATTATCTTTCGAATTGAAAAGTGTACCATTGCGAATTTTTATTTCACTTATTAATAATTTTTATATGGTCTCCAATCATTTTATTTTTTTTTTTAATAATATTTTTAAAGCGGTGGCACATTATTTTTGTTTTATTTATAAAAGTTTTTACATCGTAACATCACGATGTAAAAGTTGCCGATAATATCACGACCATAGAAGTATACATCGCCCAGCCTAACTGAGTATCAAAAAGACAAAATATTATGACTACAAACATTTTTAATTTGCCGAAAAGCTTCATGTATCTCGAAATGAAGCTTTGTTTTATATAAAAGGATTGTATTATTCTTATTTATACTGAATTGTTTCATTTGCGAGTAATGACAACATATTGAGACTTCTTGGTACTTTCACCTTTTGGACAAAAAAAGTTGTATTCTTACTCTTTGGATAATCCTTACTTCTTATTTAAAATTTCAAAAGAATTGCATAATGCTTAAACTCTAAGATCACTGCTCTGATTTTTGTGTGTGATTTTGGGCATAAGATAGAAGAGTATATTCCTACGCGAAACTAACTCTAGCTGATCAACATTCAAAACAATTACAAAAACCTTTTCTTCTCAATGCACAGACTCCTCAATCGAGTTGGAATAACTGTGACAACAATTTTTCTTTACTTTTCTTTGACTTTCTTTAGAGAAACGAAAGAGTAGTTAGTTAGTTTCAAATATCACTCTCCCCCCCTCCCCTCGTTTGGACAGTCCCCTAAAGTGACTGGCTCCTTTTTACCTTTCTCTAAAATTAAAACTTCAATATCAGTTCTCCGAACAGTTATTTTAATTCTTCTGACAACATTCGTAAGAGTAGAAGAGACTTTTTTGGAGGGGCTTGGTCGGCATAGTTTTCTATTTATCCTATGTCCGACAATTTAACTGAAAAATACCCTTCCTAAAGATTTATTACGGCAATAAGGGGAAGAATAATAGTTTCAAGCTACTTGAAAGCAACCTTGGAAGATTTACAAAAGAAGGCAGATGTGCATTCTACGTTTTCTTACACCAAAAAGAGGCATATGATAATCAATAACGTAAAAACTGAAAATTAGCTTATAATCAAGGGAGAAGCATTCTTGTCGCTATCAAAGATTTTACAACTTGCTCATTTACAAGAACCATCTGATTCTGTATTCAGAGTTTCAAACGTTCAATAGACTTACAGCGCATCCGAACACTCCGTTCTTTATACTGTTGTACATAAAATGCGTGACTCACGAATAATAAATAGGCAGAAGAAAAAAAAAGAGAACGAAACACATTTTCTTACTTTAATACAACACTATCTGTTAGACTACATTCTGATTATATTTATTTTTCAGATAGATTTTAGGGCATTTTGCAAAATTTATCGTAATTATTATTATAAAAGAAAACTTACTATATATATATATATATTATAAAAAAAATAAAAAAACTTAACACTTCAAAATCCAAAAGAAATCAACATTTCTTTGAAGTATACTCGTAATATATAGCAAAGCAAGAAATTTTCATTCTTGTTTCTAAGTTTTTTTGGATAAATCCGGGCATTTTCTTATCTTTGATGAACTCGTAATATTCGTTTTCCTATAAATTTGAAGAAAAAAATATCGGGATTAATAGTTTTGTTTCGAAGACTCAACTTTATACATCAATTGTCATAATAAAAATGTCGAAGTTAGTTCTTGCTTTTTATAAATAAATTCGAAGGTTTAGAATCGTGGTTTAAAATCTATAACAAATATTTCTGTAATATTTTTTGTTGCAAAAATCTTTTTTTTTTTCGTTTTTTTTTTGTTATTTTTTACGTGACTAAAAAAATTTTTTTTGGATGTTTCGATACAAAATTTTAAGTTTTTAAAACTAAATATAACGTAAGATAACAGTAAAATATTTTCTGTAAAGTAATACATTGGTGTGTGAAATTTTTTTATCAAAAACTAAATGCTTAAATTCTCCACAAATATACTTTTAACAGTTTATGTATAAAAATGAATAAAATGTAGAACTGGAAATTATTTTAAATCTGACAGATGCATAGCTATACACGTGTATTAGTAAAAACCATGCATTAATAAAATATGTAATTAAATTCTTTGAGTATGTAAATATAATAAAAATCGTAAAAATCATTAGTTCCAAGTTACTCTAACAATTTTTTGAATAAACTGTGAAAATAAAATTTTTTATGTAACATATATACTTAATAGTACTAAAATATATAATTATTTGAAAATAAAGAAGGAACACATATTGGAAATTAAAATTAATTTCCAAGGATTATTAAATATTGTTTAACTTCAACATATTAATCAATAATTTCATATTTTAATAACAAAAAAATTTATTCTAAGGTTTGAATTTTATACAATATAAAAGAAGTGGAGTAATAGAATTTATTCGTACAAAAAAGGAAATAGTTATTTATTATAAGCAAATTTATTTCAAAAAGGTGTATTAGTGTAATGATTTTACAAATTTTTTTATAATTCATATGCGTACAGTGTAAGCAAATCAAATAATAAACGTATTTTCCTAATTGAAGCAAAATGAACAGGTTTGGGAAATATGTAATATAATAAAACGATTTTTAATTAGCGGTAAGGACTTTTTGAAAACAATTATTAAATTATTTTTCTATTAATATAATAAATAGAATTTAGAGATGGATAAGTAAAGGCAGAAACAAAAACCCCTTACAAAATAACTTTATTAATAAAGATTAAATCTGCAAGTGAGGAACTGGCATAAGGGGAATTCTAGATAAGTGGGAAGAAACTCTTCCCCGCCCTCTGAATACAAAGAGACCGGTCAAAGTGATTGACGTTTCTGGATTCTAATAGACACCACAGTTGCCCAGAACGCTGTTAAGAGGAAAAGAAGAGCTTGGTCGCTACTCCGACCAGCGCGTCCTTCAAGGGCTTCCGCCCTTTTTGGTGGCACTACGACCAACCGTCCTCTAAGGAAGGTTAACGCGGTGGTGACTAGAAGTAAAGAAAAAAGTCTTCCTCTTGAAGAGAAGAGACAGGCGACAAGGGGTTGCCGGGAAGAGCCCGGGGTGAATTTACGGAGTTTGTCTCCCCGTCCGAAGAGGAAAGCAGATAACCTTGAAATTCCAGCGTATGACGGAATGAGTTTTGAAACGGAGGTGAAAAGCGCTGAATTTATTAAGGAGCAAAGAAACTGCTCGGATCTTCAACCCTTATGGGATAAGGCACAAGGAGGTAGATAAAAATTTAAAATCATCGGTGGGAAGTGGTTAAGAGTCGCAAAACTACAGGCGGGGGTAAGGAAATCCGGAACTATGCATTACCCTTAAAAGTTTAGACTTGACATAATAAACTTAGCCATGACGAGGTTGGGGGGCATTTAGGGTGACGAAAAGCGGAGAATGGAATTCTAAGGCATTTTTTTTTTTTTTTTTGCCCAATATTTTACAAGACGTGGAGGTTCGTCCAAAACTTGCGACTCGTGTGTCAACAGGTAGAAACCTCAAGATAAGACGAAGGCACCCTGAAAACTTGTTCTAATAATTTCGAAATCTATTCTCTAAATTAATGTAAATTCGGTGGGGCCTCGCCCTATCTCCAGCCAAACAAAATAGATGCCTGATTACGGCAATTTGGCCATAGCCTCTAAGTATCGGAAGCTATTCCGGTGGAAAACGATATCTCTAACGTAATTGTTGGCTCTCTCTTGGAAGTATCTTTTCCCTAGGATACCAGGATTTCCGCGCGAAATACAATCCGACCTGGGGACTTCATTCACTGGTGGTGTACCACCTTTTTAAATAGATTCGGTATAAAAGGTAACCCGGTCATCTGTCAATCACCCCAGAGTAATGCAGTGGAAGGGTGCATAAGTTTATCAGCATAATTAAAGCTTTGGAGGTGGGAATCAGGAGAGGATTGTGAGGGTTTTCTTCCTTCAGCATTATTCTCTCCAGAACAGTCACACTTACGAGTAGGTTTCAGCCCGACGGAGTTAGTCATAGTAAAAGAATTTGAGATTTACCCCAAACATTGGTGTTATGAGCGATGGATGGAAGGAAGGAGACACTAGTCAGTGGTAGTGGAATACATACATTGCAACTAATTAATATAAACGTTGTCAAAATTGCGACCACTAGGATGAAAAGAATGTCAGCAGCATAAAAGCAATGGTGCGAACGCTATGTACCGCTGGGGCACTGCGAAAAAACCGGTTGCTCAGAATTGGGTACAAAATACTCACTTTTGAATACGTCCACTCAAAAAATAGCTCCGATGCAAACATACTCCAAATTTGAGAATAGCCCATTCTCATCTTTGCTTGACTACGTACTCAAAATTGTAAACATCACATACTCATTTTGAGACTACTGTTACTGAGATCCAAATTTGAGAATATAACAGCTAAGTGAATGAGTAATGCACTCATTTATAGTGTTATAGGTCAAATATGAGTTTGTATATTTATTTATTTTAGATACTGTTGTATCCAATACTAATATTTTTAACATAAAAAATATACATCAAATCAAATTTAAAGGGATCTAAATATGTGTGATACTTAAGTTGTAAATTTCATTTTTTCCATCTTATATATTATTTAATTTACATTTTATGAAGTTTTTACCACGTAACTTCGAAAATCTAAATTCTTTTTGCATTTATTGTGTTACAAAAAGGTACTTGCGTATCATCGCAAAAGTGCCAACGTTCAAGATAATTCGCCATGTCTTGTACGCGCTGAATTAACAACCATGTACTTCGTTTTATATAATGTCAATATTTTTGAGGTGATACGTAAGTTCCAACAAAAATATAATTTTTCGTTTTAAAAATGTAACTACTATGTGATCATAAACTATATTATTTTTGAACTTATACCTCAAATTTAAATCTTTGAAAATAACAAAAATTGATTCCATGCAATAGTTGAACAAATGTGTAAGTAATTTGGCTCATTAAAAGTTATATTTATATTTCTAGAAGCAATATATTGTCTCTTTAAAATCCTATACAAACAGAAAATTAGCTTTTATTTAAAATCAGTCTTTCAATAAGTATCTTGGAAACATTATGATGAATAACAGACTTTTCATATTAAAAATTTCTAAACACAAAGTAAGAAAGGAATAGTTTCTTTAGATATTATGTAACATGAAAAGAAAAAAACTAAAACTTAAAAACCCGACTAAAATAAGTCTCATTAGCCCCAGGTGAGTAAGTATTTTTTGTATCAATTTTGTTTAAATCGATACATACACAACCTCTGCTCTCAGCACTCATCAACGAGCTACTGGGACCCCTTTTAATCCATCAGATGGAAATAAAATGGATTGTAATATATGTTACAAATCAAGCTCACTTTTATATTAACTGATTTTATACTTTATCACCAAAAGAAAACAAATATTGTTTTT
>BMAV01003170.1:0-36933 GCA_019973955.1 Trichonephila inaurata madagascariensis
AACTGTTTTCAACTCGTTAATTATCATTTTTTTCATTGCTTATTGGTTTGCTATCTTTTACATTTTGACATCCTTATTCTTTGTTGAGTCATTGCCATTGTACTTGTAAGACAAAGGTTTTCTTCGAGCTTTGATTATTGCAAAATCATTAATGCCATCATTGTAAGTAATTCCCATTGTAATATCATTATGAGTGCATAGCAACATCAAATTTTAAGTTTTTTTTTCCTTTCTCATTTCCATCTTTACTTGCACTTTAAATATGTCGAGGATCCTCCCATTGTTGTGGAAGTTATTAGAGGGTGGGGCAGCTTAGTTGTCGCCCTCGTCACTTGACCATGGTACAAAACTACGAGGACCATCTCCAAAAGCCCTCCAGTAGCTGAATAGTGTGACTTGAGTCACTCAGTCTTTACTCTCTTAAGGACAGAAATGCTTCTTTTCCGATTGGTTAGGCGATGGTACGTTCGCCATAATTTTAATTTTTTTCTTTTACGCCCTCCAATTTTTTTTGCGTCCTAGGCATATGGCTAGCTTGCCTAAACAAAAAGGTAGCCTTGTAAAGTAAACTTGACATATTTACATCAAATGTTGTTTGATTTCCTTTCTTGTAATTCGATCTCTTATAAAATGTTTGATGTGATGTACTCTTGTAGAATGAATTCTTCAGAGTTCGTGGATAGTACAATTTTATTTAGGATAAATAAATAATGGCACACAGCAAATTTAAAACTTGGAACACCTCACACATCGTATGCATCGGGTGTAATCTCGCCGAAGGAATGCGTGTATGGAAGCGGGGAAAAAAACTTGAGCGTATCAAACAGTTATTCTTCCGCTATAAAAAAAAACAGTTCACTTGCTTCAATCCAACATTATGCATACTTATTTTCGTTCAAAATGACTCTTTTAAAAGTTCATATATGTTCAAGTTTTTTTTTTGTTTTAGTTTCTATTTGCTAATATTTCACTTTATCAAATATTATATTTACTCGATTCTAAAGCTCCCTCCCCAATTTAGCACACGTTTATGAGAAAAAATAAAAAAAAATATGTTAAAGGTTCAGCAATATCTGATACTTAAGAAATTTAAAAAAAAATTAAGAAGAAATAATAAGAAGCTAACAATTTCAGTATTTTTTTATCAGTATTAAAAACTTTCAAATACATACATGAACATATAACTACTCTAACTGTCAGCATCATGTTTCAAAAATCATTTGTCATTCCCATTGTCAGAGCTAACTTTGGAATTGGTGCCGACGGAGCCATTTTTCCGTAAGTTGTCATCTCCGTGCAACAATATTTTTAAAAGAATGTGTTATAACAGAAAGTAAAAGAGAGAGAGAGAGAGAATTAATAAAGACTGTTGAACATTTACAAACAAAAATTATATCATTTTATTTACGTTATTGATGTATATTTGTTTCATTCGTATCAAATTTTTAGTGTCCGTTGCTTTGTTTTCGTTTTTTTTTTCTGCATAAAAATTTGCTCCCTGTTTCAAATTTGCCTCTTAGTGAATTCGTCTTGATGCTGTTACCAATATCTTTGATGTTTCGGTGATTAAAAGAAAGCTGTATTCTTTTTTTTTTTTAATTCGAACAGACAGCGATGTTTAGGATAGACTGAGTACTGAAGATAAACTGCGGAATGGGAAAAGTTCTCGATGCAAGTGGCCAGAATGGATGGTTACATTTTTCCCTTTAAAAAGGTTGGAAACTCAATTTCCCTTATTCCACAAATCTTTTGCTTTCGATTCTAAGTCACACCCAATTTTCAGTAGCATTAACACTGAGAAAATAGCGCGACTTAGATTCGAGTAAATATGGCAGTTATATTTTTAATGATGTACTGTAAAGTATTATAAATTATATATATAAAATGCACAAAATATTTGTAAAAAAGATATAAAATTTATTTTATGTATTTTATTACCGTTTGTCAATTATAATATTTTCCCTATATGTATAAAAATTATAATATTTTCTCTCTATGTCGTGATGATGCAATAAATTTGTTTATACGCAAGGTATAGTTAATAACAGCAACTATATATATACATTAAACAACAGAATGGAGCAATACCACAGTTTGGACAAATTTACATTTATGATGATGGTGAGGCTTTACTTGAACGTGCAGAAGTAGTAATGTAAAGTTCATAACTAATCTATATATATATATAAATGGATGTTTACACTGAAACTCCATTTAACTCGTCACTATGAAAATTGGCATGTATATGTATTTTTGTGGAGAAGGTTTTTGTGCTATCTTCTTTGTTGCAGAGATTCATACCAACAACACATCAACTTCTGTACTGTTCAATCTAGTGCGAAGTTGCCAACATGGTTGCCCAACATGATGTCAACTTGTCTCTTTCGCCAACATTTCGCTATGTTTCCGTTTAATCACCATTATAAAGTAAGGAACGGTGTTGCTTGCGAATATTACAATTTTAATATAAAAGAAATATAACAGAAACAACTAATATTAACTTTTACTCATTCAGACAGAAACTATTTACACTATTTTAAGCGTCCATTACATAAAATGTGTAACAAAGTTTTACTTATGCTGAGCAGAGATCAGCTTAAGAAAGGATTTTCAGAAATCGACCCACAAGGCAGTTACGGCATGTTATAAAAAAAAAATTCTCTTTTACCAGCTATTAGATCTACAGACTTAAAATTTAACAAATATGATTTTTTTGTTCAGCTGAAATTTGCCAAAAGCTTTTATTTTTTTTAAATTTGAAATTCAACTTAAAATTAATAATTCATTAAAAACTTATTTATCCTTCAATCTGAATTGTTTAATTTTTCAATTCACCCGTGGGAAGAACAGGTATAGTAGCTAGTTATGAATAAAAGTCAATATACAGAAAAAGATAGAAATTTATAAGAAATTCATAGTAAAAACCAAGATGAAAAGCTTAGTATTGAGAAGCCCTAAATATCATGATATTTAAAATAAACCGTCATGGAGTTAGTTAGATGCTATGACATCGACGAAAGACTGTTCTACAGATAGAAAGTTTGTTGTTACAGTTTATCCGAAGAGGGTACACAACTCACAACACTTTTGAATTCAAATTCTCCTTATGCAGATTCGTTGAGGAATTATGTTCATAAAAAACGTTTTCCCAGATGTTGTAATAAATTTATTTATATATAAGGTTATAGTTAGTAAAAATGACTCGTAAAAATTTGAATTTAATGGAAGAGGAGTACCAAGAATACGAATTTTGTGAAAAAAAAAGAAAAAATGAAGAAAGTATACAAAAGAAAATACATTTTTGATGAAGATATTAGTTGAATATATATATATATATATATATATATATATATATATATATATATATATATATATATATATATATATATATATATATATATATATATATATATACATCCTGGACAGACAGAAAAACTTCGAAACAGAAGGCGAATTGAAAACAAATCCTGAATACAATTCCCTCTCTTTTACAATTTGAGTAATTACCAATTAAGGTATCCGACTACGTTCGGAACCGTGATTTTGCAAAAGATCTTAAATGGATAATGTTCATTATATTTAGTGTCATTTAGATTAGAATACATGTATAAAATTGGTTTAAGGACATTTTGACAAAAAAAAATTATTTAAACATAATATTTTGGCAAAAAATTAATTTAGAATAATCTTTTTTAAAATGTTCTCCTTTTGTGAAAAATGCTTCTATTTTAATAAAATTTTGCCTATATATAGCTCAGACCTCTCTGCAGAGGCTTAACTAGAATTTTTGAAATATATAACTTAGAAGTGGGTTTATCCATATTTTACGACAACAGAGGGGAGCAATTTTAAGTAAAAAACGCCAATAATTATTTCAAATGGTGGTAACTCTGAAAATAATGTGAATTTTTCAAAATTTCTAGTTAAGCCTCTGTAGAGAGGTCTGAGATGTATACAAGCAAAATATTATTATAATAGAAGCATTTTTCACAAAAGGAGAACATTTAAAAAAAAAAAAGGTTATTCTAAAGTAATTTTTTGCCGAAATGTTGTATTTAAATAATTATTTTTGTCAAAATGTCTTTAAAACAATTTTATATACGCTTTCTAATCTAAGTGACACTAAATATCATGAAAATTATCCATTTATGCACTTTTTTAGAATCACGATTCTGAACGTAGTCGGATACCTTAATAAAGTCTGCCACTGTTGACACCTCGTGGGGTTACACTTGTAATTTTCCGAACTCTCCTCCATTAAAAGGATATAACTAAATGCACTTTGAAGAATACCTCCTTCTCACCCTTTGTATTTTGGGAAAAAACCTTGTTGGTGTCACCAACTTAATATTCCTAGGAATCCACAGACAGCTCTATCACGTTTTTTTATTGGCAACATCAAATCTCTTACTTTTCAACAGGGCATGAAAGTTTTTCCAGAGTGTCATAGGTGGGAGACTGATCATTCTTCCCCCACTCATAATCTTAATTGCTTGAATTTTATTTTTGACGAGATTTTAGGAAATCCTGTTTTAGTTTTGGATTTTTTGGCAAATATTGGTTAAGGAGATGGTGTAGCTTATCTAAGTCACTAAGCGAAACCACATCTGGAATAAGAAGCAACAACAACTATTTTATAATTTGAGTAATTTGTATAATGGGGGTTCATCCACCGTTAGGCGTACAGGGTGTACTCTTCCTCTAGTATTACATTAAAATAAATAAAATAAGCACATATGGAAAGTTATATGATATTGTCTAAGTTTTTTAAATATGATACTCTAAATTTTAGGGGTCTTCAACCCGTGTCCAACTGGAAGCATTTTAGTGGCCCTTCATATGAATTTGGGGCAATGTCAAAAACAAAAAAATTGCCTTGTCTGATTTTTATTGTTAGAAACTATTTTTTTCTATTACTTTCTTGATATTTAAAACATTTCCCTGATGTGCTTGATATCCATTTGAGATAAAATATTCTAAAAATTACGATTTTTTCAAAAATGTCACTATATTTAAAATAATTTTAAATATGGAAAAATTTGCCTTTGCATAAAAAGTGAGAAATATTTGGGGGGAAAAGGTGAACTTTTATTTTTAACAGGTTTGCAAAGTATTTTAATTTGACTTCCATTTAACTTTTTTGAAACGGATATATATATATATATATGCAAACACAAATCTGTTAATACCATGTCTTCCCTAAAAATCAGTTATAATCTTGTGAAATAAACCTCCTTTTTTATGTATATTTCCTGGCTACAATATTTTTTTGACAGTCGTGTGGGCCATGAATTTATCAATGTTGCCTGCGGCTTATTGTAAATTTATTAGTTTGGCTCTGCCCCCTACTTTAATGGAATATTTTATTCCTATTAGTTCATTCATTTAAGTAAGTATTTCAAATAACTGAAAAATTCTAAATTTAACTCCCAAACCTATCTTAAGCTCTTTCTGTTGAACCATGTTTTCGGAAAATTATTCCAAAATTTCAATTCAAAACAAAGACAAAGAATATAAACTATTAGTTTCAAAACAATTCCATTTATATAATATTTATTTGCTCTTAAAAATATAACTAAGAAAAAATCTTATCCCAAAAATAAAAATGCATAAATAAATAAATAAAAAGACCTACAATTTCTTAGAAATAAAAATCGTTACGCTGGAGGGGGGGGGGGCTTTTTGTAAATCTCGCAGTATCGCTAAAAGCAAGAAAAATACGTTATGTTAAAGAAAATATTTCATTTTGAAAATGAGAAATACTTCCATTTCGAATTCCTTCTATTTCTCAAAGTTTTCTAGGGAAAACAACTTATCTTGAAATTTTTCTATGAAACATTGTAGACTTCACTACATAAAATAGATTCAAGGAAATTTTTCAGCCCTTTTTAGGAAACTTGGTTTATTTAGTTCTTAAAATATATATGAGCCGCTTTCGTTGAAAGTGGTGTAAATCTATTTTTAGCAAAAAGTTAGTTGTAATATTGAGTGCAATATGCTATGAACTTTTTATCTATGAACAGTTCTACAAAAAATACTTCGAAATTTTCATCATTTTGTCTATGTAAATTTACATAGTTGATGAAATTATACAAATATAATTACTTTCGAAGTGGTAGATATCTTTGTATCATATAAAATGGACTAACGTCACTTTCAAAGACAACGGCTCATATACTATATATAACAGAAATGGCGAATCAGTGGCACGCGTGCCATTGCTGGCACGCGACACAATATTTTTGGCACGCCAGTGATCAAAATGGTTTGTATTTTATTTCAAAATTTACTCTGAAGTATTGCGAACAAACGCGAGTGATCGGTCGCGGGGAGGTGGGGAGCACAGACGTTTGTTATTGTCTTGCCGTAGTTACCTCATAGACTTCACTACCGTATGATGTAAAGTTTGTCTACGCATAGCATAGTCAATTTCATTCACACAACTGTATTTAAAAGTTTATCTGCGTGATATTTACGATTTTTAACCGCTATTTAATATGGCTAGTTCATCAAAAGAACAAAAAAATGCAAGGTAGCAAGTGTAACAAAGAATTTCAAATTTGGTGGATGGGGAAACTTGGCATTGCATTAATAAAGGTGACAAAGAGGTGTTTGTTTTATGTTTTAGAATATGGTATGCAGAACACGTCTTTAAACCGTATTTTCAAACAAATCACAAACCATCTTGTCAAAAAGAGTAAACCACAGCAAAAATAAATAATTACTTAGAAACCATTTCGCAGATAACTCCAATTCAGTATGCACATTCTACTGAAAGTAACATCTTACAAATCTAATATAAGAGTTATTTGTCATCCGTACACAATCCGCAACAATAGAAGTCACACTAATGTTACTTTAATTTGAATTACTCGTATAACTAAAACATTAAAAACAATACAGTGCAATAGGTATTTTTTCGTAGTAAATAGAGTTTTGCGTTGATAGTATTTAGTTTTATTATTTTCCCAAAATTATTTGACGGCACGTCTATGCCTCATTAAACATTTCTTCAGAAAAAATGGCACGTTGATCCATAAAGGTTCGCCACCCTTGATATATAACTTTGGGTTTGCAGTAAATATATTTCTAATATTTTTAAGGTTTCTGAAATGTTAAGATTGCTGTGAATCTGAAAGTAAAATGTGTAATTTTAGAAATGTGCGAAAGCCTCTTCCAAATTAGTTCATTAGTTTTATATAAATACACCTTTTCGGAATTTATCTTTCACTTTGCACTAACTACATTTTTAGCAGCAATTTACATTAGCAGCAATTCTTATTTCAGAGGTCATATCAAGGTTATCATTATTTTTTCATTATATATTTATGAAATATTTTTGTTAGTTTTAAAAAACGAACAGCGACAAGCCATTTTAAAAACAGACAAAAAGATTATAATGGGCTTAGGAACGTCTCTTTTTAAAGCAATTTTTTTTACAAGTCATATCTTAAATTTTGTTGTATATATATATTTCTGGGAAAGTTTCAACTTTAATCAAATTAACCCGGGAGCGGTCACTCGGGGAACAAAGTCACCCCAGGTTCACGAAATTTTTAATTTTGATAAAACTTTTTATTTATTACTAATGATCTTGTCAGTACCCTCTTAAATAGCGATCTTCTTGGGAAATACAATATACAGAAGAACCTGCTTTTGTGTGGTCCTTTTTTAGGGGATTTTACTTTTGTGCGATTGGATTCTGCGATTTTATTTTTGTACAGCTTTTGTGTGTGATCTTTTTTTATGCGTTAAATGAATTTCAACCATTTTGGCGCCAATGTGATGTTTTCTATCAATGTACGTACATACATTTCAAGACGCTCTGTTTATTGGTTATAAACAGTTTCTCGATAATGTGCTTTCAATACATCTTTTCTTCAACGCACTAGCATCACGCACTTGATTTAAGACGACACTTCCAATGACAGTGATACGATCAATAATTTTATACATTATGAAGACAGACAAGAAGAGTCGGATTCCTTGAGAGTGGATAAAATATATGCAGAGAGTCATCTTTCCAACAAATGGAAAAGCATTTTCTTAAAAACTGATTCCAATTCCAAAAGAAGTATGAAATTTGAAAAAGAGCTTTGATCATGTATATATGATATTTGAGACGTTCACAAGCAACTGACAAACCGACCGCAGGCGCAAAAACTTATCACTTACTTTATGGTGCCAAAAAATAAATTGATTGAAATTGTATCTTCAAGTGACGAAACTGATTTTGAACTAATTGATCACAGGAAGAAGAGCGTTTGAGTAGCAGTGAATTATGTATGAGCATTTTGTGAAAATTTCTCTACATGTACAATGAAAAATTACATGTTTTTTAAAATGTTACCATGTGGAATTTAATTACTTATTTTCTTTGGAAGTACTTTTTCATAAATTTCGTAAGTAGTTGGTATATTTTTAAATGCAACGTTTTTATGCGGTCCCTCTCCACCGCATAAAAAAAATTCTGTCGCATGTCGACAAAGTTGTTTCATATAAGTATACATAAAATTTTCGTATACTTTTTTTGTGCGGCTTATTTTTATTCGGTCCCTGTCTACCACACGAAAACAGGTTTTACTGTTTTTGTTACATATCTCCCTCTTTTTTTGGGAGTGGCAAATTTTTTTTTACAATTTTAAGATACTTGGGGTAACTAACTTCCCCACGAAAGAAATGAACCACAAGATTCACTGAACCTAGTCAAAAAGACACAAGTAGGAAAAAGTTCCCTATGCTATTTGTCGAGCATCAAAGAACAATAAAAGTACTATAACTTGAAGGAAATAGAACAGCTTTACTTGAAAAAATAAAATTTCCTGCAATGGTGTCTATTATTTGTGTCCTTTATAAAAGCCACGGATATTTGAAAAGTTTTAGTTCAGTTTGATTGGATTTTTTTCTCAAATTATCAAAGAAAAATTGAAAGGTCCTTATAAGTAGGTAAGAATACTTTCTCATAATTTATTGTGTACATTAAAAGTCATTATAAGGAAAAGAATTGGGATGACTCCATCACCCCCACGCGATCCCTAAGGTTACACGGGAGCAGTCGAGTGTGTGACTGTTCCCGGGTAAAAATCTGTATGCATAAAATAGAGATTTAATTTTAATCTAACAAAGAGGAGTATCTTAAACAAAAGATTTCGAACTCAAATGTCAACATTTTAAGGGATTTTTATTCAAATATCACATAAAATACAACAATGCAAATACAACCTACTGAAACATACTCACAATTATTATAAATGAATCATGAAAAGTATAGCATCGTAGAGCAGCTTTAAGGTATCAAGTTTCGCAAACACAAGAAAATTGAGTTTCAAACTATCTATTATCACTCCGAGAGATTCGAATAACATATATATCGAATACAGTCAACAATTGCTGCCACTAACTTAAATGTACGGCCAAAACAGACAGAAGAATCGGTTTTCAGATACAGTGAAATACATATAACGCGAAAACGTTTAACAAGAAATATCAGTTAACATGAAATAATGCAATGGTCTCAGCGAACTCTTATGTATATGCATGCATTTTTTTCTCTTAACAGAAAACAAAAATCGTTAAGGTATCTGACCATGTTCGAAACCGTGCTTTTTCGAATGCGTACAAATGTGTGAATGTTTTTTTTAATATTGAGGGTCATTCAGATTAGAATACTCGTATGGAGTTGTCTTAAGAATATTATTATAACTAAAAATTATTTAAATGCGATCGTTTGGCAATAAAAGAACATAGAATTAGGGAATGCAATATTGGACCAAAAGTTCAATACCGGTATTCGGTATTTTTTAGATCTTAATACCGGGATACCGGTTTTAATACCGGTTATAGAAAATTTAGAAAAAGCACGAAAACGCAGGTGTTTCTTTGTTTTATATTTGACAGTTTTATTAGAGAGTGTAAATATCACAAAAAAAATTGTAATTTATGAATTATATATATAACAGTATATAAAGAACACACACAAAAAAAAAGAGTAAAGGAACATCTTTTTTATTTAAATCCATATATATATATATATATATATATATATATAAAGTGTAAATATCGCTATTCAGTTTGTTATACTAGTACAAATTTTTGAAATGTAATCTTAAAAAAACAATGCATCAATTGCACTGCCATTAAGCCTGGAACGTAATTTTGTGCAATAATTTCATCCGAATTAGCTTTTTTTTTTCAAAATAATCTGAAATTCCTGATGGCTTGGACTTAGAAAGTGTGCTAAAATTTGTATCTTCATTTCAATTAGATTCTTTCCTTTTTAACAATTTTGTAATGTTTCGTTTTTAAATGAGTATGAAGTCCCCGTTTGTACTTTCTCCATTCATTTTAATAACACTAGAGCATTTTTTACAGTGTACCACTATATCATTTTCATCATATAAATAATGAAATCAAACCGAAGTATTATCAACTGATTTTTTATGTTCTTTAAAGTTATTCTAATTCATTATTATGGGTTATTATTTATGAGTATATATATGTAATTAATATAAAAAATATTTTGAACCTTAAAGTATGATATTCAAATACATTGTGAATAACAAACTCACCAATTTAAAAATTATCAAAATATTACGCACTTTCTTCACAATTATGACCTTGTTTTCTCAGATTTGAATATCAGTCTAAGAATCCTGAGCGTGTGCAGTATCCATCTGAGCTGTAACAGGATATTTTTGGCCCGCCTCTTTGGAGGATTCAAATATTTTATCACTTCTCTTGACTGTACGATACAACTTTGTATTCACAGTTTAATTAATTTCGCCTGTTAGGGAGACAGAAAAATAAAACGTATGTTATTTTAAGATGTTGGTGATCCCTGAACATATAGTGGAGACAATTTTAAGAAAAAAATTCTAGTAAATACCGAAAAACCGGTATTTAAACTTGTGAATACCGGTATTTCAAAACTGTACAAATCGCTCAAAATACAGGTATTTGGTATCCCTGTATACCGGAATGGCAATTCCTACATAGAATACATTATTTTCCAAATGTTCTTCTTTTATGGAAAATACTTCTGCAATAATAATACTTTGCCTAAATACAGTTCAGACTTGTGAACAGAACCTGAACTAGGGTTTTGAAATATATTACTTAGAAGTGGATTTATCCATATTTTAATGCATCAAAGTAGAGAAATTTCAAGAGAAAAACACTGATAATAACTTTAATTGGTTGTAACTCTAATAATAATGTGAATTTTTCGAAAGTCATAGTACAGGCTCTCTGGAGAAATCTTAGTTATATATAAGGAAAATATTATTACTATAGAAGTATTTTTCGTAAAAGAAGAATGTTTTGAAATAAAGGTAATTCTAAGTTCAATTTTTACCAAAATATTTCATTTAAGGTATCCGACTACGTTCGGAACCGTGATTTTGCACAAAAGCGTATAAATAGATAATATTTATGATATTTAATGTCACTTAGATTAGAAAATGAATATAAAACTGTTTTAAGAATATTATTATAGAGTAAAAAATTATTTAAGTACAATATTTTGACAAAAAATTAACATAGAATGATCCATTTTCAAAAAATTCTCCTTTTGTGAAAAACGCTTCTGTTATAATAATATTTTGCCTGTATATAGCTCAGACCTCTGTACAGAGGCTCAACGAGAATGTTTGAAATATATAACTTAGAAGTGGGTTTATCCATGTTTTACGACAACAGAGGGGAGACATTTTAAGAAAAAAATGCCGATAGTTAATTCAATTGGTAGTAACTCTGGCAATATTGTGAATTTTTCAAAAACCAAACTTGAGAATTTGTACAGAGGTCTGAGCTATATACAGGCAAAATATTATAATAGAAGCATTTTTTACAAAAGGAGAACATTTTGAAAAGAAATTATTCTATGTTAATTTTTTGCCGAAATATTGTATTTAAATAATTCTTTTTATCAAAATGTCCAAAACACAATTTTATACATGTATTCTAATCTAAGTGACACTAAATATCATGAAAATTATCCATTTATGTGCTTTTTTAAAATCACGGTTCCGAACGTAGTCGGATACCTTAAATACTTTTTTATTGTGATTATATTCTTGAAACAATTTTATACGTGTAATCTAATTGAAGTACCATTAAATGTTTAAATAAAATATCCGTTTGTATGCTTTTGCAAAATCATGGTTCCGAACGTAGTCGGATACCTTAACGCGAAAAGATTTTTCTTCTGGAAATGAATACAATACCGAAAACACCAGCCACGCAGGCGAGATTTAAGAGGGGTGTTTGACGAAGTTTCCATATATATTAACTGTCCAACTGTAGAACTCGCCAGAAGAACTCGTTTCAGAAGATGATGAGGATGCGTTCATGGCTCAGTTATGGCGACAAAGATATTTTGGAGTTTGTTCGAAGCTCAAAAAATATCATGCAGATTCCAATGGCGAAAATAAATGAATAAAGCAGCTCCTGTTCTAATGTCATCCGAAATGAGTAAAATCGTGAAAAGTATACGCAGTTATTTAGACACATACCAATGGTAAAATGAATAACAAAATGGTCGACATCGAACGATTTGCTGACAGTTTGATGTTAAAAAAGCAAAAGAAAAAAAAATAAAGCAAAGAAAAGTATCAGATTGTTTTCTAAAAATTCAATAAATATTTGAAAAATTTGTATTAAATTCCATTAAGCTCTTGTGAATGGTTTAGTTTCATTGATCTTTATAAAATACAGGCAGCCGGCTGGGTGGAGTGGTTAGTTTGTCGCTGGCCTTCTGCACCTAAGGTTGCGGATTCAACCTCGACCCAAGTCGGTGGATTTTCATGTTTCAGAAAATCAACAGCGGCCATGTCGTATTATTATATGGCATGTTAAAGATTCCAAGAGTATCTGTTTGGCTTGGGTTCTTTCGGCAGAATTACAATCCTTTTACAGGTTCACATCGTTAAGATCTCAGGTGCCTCCCTCTGGAGAGGCAACTGGGCGACAAAGTACTTGCGGTATTTAGTGCCGCCTATATGTTGCCGCACTGAAAAGTGATACCAGTTCCTGGGGAATGTACTAAGTCCGCAGAGTTTCAATTCCAATGTGCAGCCCTATTAGGAAAAAAAAACACGCATATATAAATTCATGTAAATAAAATATTCTGTCTAATAAACTTAATTTTGTCGAATTTTTTTTTCTTACTTTTGGAAAATATCCTTTACCACGTAATTCTTTTAAAGCGAAAAAATATTTCATTTGTCTCATTCTCGTGTTAACCCATTTTCACGGCATTTGAATTTGCTCTATTCAAATAAGCATATAAAATGAATTCCTTGATAAATAAAATTCAAATAGAATCACGTGACAATTAAATACATTTGCTTTTGCATAAATAACAATACAATTACCAAAACACACTGAATTAACTTCAGTCCATAATCAAGCACTCTCATTTTATCTTAAATTTTCAGTTTATCCTAATTCATGATTCCTTTAAAGGTAGATTAATTTTCGCTAAATATCGGGAATTTTGTTAGGTTTTCAAACATGCATTTTATGTAAATTGGCCCTCTTTGAAGTTGGGTTCTTTTTACCAGATAAAGCACATATCTTACTTTTTCATGTAAAAACATCAACTGAGTTTATTTGCTAATTTTAAACACCTCGATGTTTGTATGATTTTTGAATTTATGTTTGTGTGTGTGGGGTTTTTGTACGATTCCCCAATTCTCATAATTAAAGGAAACGTGGAACAATTTAATAAAACCACTCTATTTTAAGGGCTTACAAAAATCATTTTGGTTCATTTCTACGTGTATTATAATTTTTGTATCAAAATACCATAAAAAACTAACCATTTAATTTTTTTAAAAAAATTTAAAATGGAGGTCATTTTAAAATGCTACTAATCTAGTCATTGAACAAAAGCTGTTACATATTATTAATATTAAACACCTTTTGAAATTAAAGGTGTCCAAAGTCTTGAGAAAAAGGAGGTAAAAATTTTGTGCCACCACGCTTCAAGCAGCATTATAGTTCTGAAAACATGATTTTTTTCTTCCCTAGGCACAATTGAACTTTGCAGACAAAACACATCCATTCTATACGAACTTGGATTGCTATTGTGCTGCAAGCAGCACATTGTCTTCTCAAGGATATTACTGGCTGGTGGGCAGAACTTTCCAGGCGAGATATTTTTGGACACAAAGGGCTTCTTATTCTTGATCAGAATACTTCTACTTGTTGTTTGACGCTTTTTCCCGGAAGTTACATATGCAGAATTGACAAAACCTCTGGATTTATCTCTTCTGAAGTCCTTCAAGCTCAACTGTGGAAAATGCATTTCACGGTTTTCAGTTTTTCCTGATCTAATGTATTAAGCTTAATTTTAGTTTAGTCCTAATTTACCTAATCTTAGTTTTCATTTTAAATATTTTATTTTATACATTATTTTATTTTACCTAGTTTTCATTTAGTCAACATATGCAATAAGTGTATATAAGTATAAGTTTTACTTATATTTTCCTGAAATCGTGCAATAGCTTATTCAGGGCATTTGTGTAATTTTTTGTGTATGTACTATTATTTAGTAAATATTTTTATTATTTTTTAAAAAAAAAAATGTAGCTTAGAACAAACCTTTCTGGCACAATAAACAGGCCCATTATTGCAAAAAAATAAGCGGAATGCATGTTATATTTGTAAAGAAAATTGCCTTCAATAGTGTTGTGGTACATTTTTAAGACTCTGATATTTTTATATTAGCTATGCATAAATGAGGAACTAATTATTGTAATTTTGATTTATTTAGTTACATAGAATATGTACTCTCTTACCTGATTTATATCAAACATCACAAGAATCACTTACATTTACACTTACAAATACGCAGCACATATACCAACAAAATGTACCACTCAACAGACCCACAGATGATCAAAGAATGAACTGCTGCACAAACACATTCCATACAATTAGCTTCTGAAATCTGTTGGAAACTTAAATAACTGCTAGGAATTGACCTCAGTGGTGGTTCAGAGAATATACAATCTAGCATCAATTTCTGAGGCGTTCAAACAAGTGGTACGTTTTTGTACCTAGCACCATATGATAAACGAATAAGAATTAGTGATACAACAAATGTACCACCAAGCATGAAAGAGTTAACTATCATTATCATTGGTATATTTTGTTATATCCATATTTTTTAAAGGCACAGCCTTTCAAAGTACAGAGAATTCCTGAAAAAAATAAAAAAAGAAAGAGAACATGGACAATGATGGGGGAAAATAGTTTCAGTTATCTTTTTCTGATTTTAACTTTATTCTTTTCATTTATTTTTCCTCCTGTGGATCGAATGTTCCAAAAAATGTGGATTTCACAATTGTTACTTTCTACTCTTTGACTCGCGTAGGTATTTTATTGATAAAAAAGTTTATGCCTGACCACTATCAATGTCTTACGAAAGGAAAGCGGGAAAAAAGTTTGTATGGGCAGGATTTCGTTCTCAGAACTATTTCAAACAGATTGAAAAATTTCAAAAGTAAAGAAAAATATTTTTCAGACTTTATGGAAAGGAAAAGAACATTTCGGGAAGAAACAGATTTTGCGAGGAGGTAGGATTCGAAAGTTCCCGGATTGAGTCTATAACTTAAAAAATATTACCAATTAAATTGTTGAAACCCATCCTTATCCTTCAAAATAAGACCCTTAGGTAACAACACACTTTTGCCATCATTTGTAAAGGCTATCGAAACATTTCTGGAATAGCCAAATTTTTTAATTCAGCCAGCAATGCCTTTTTAACTTTATTTGTTGATTGAAATCAACGACCCTGCAAGAGATGTTCATTTCAGGATATAGCTGAAGTCTGAAAGGGTGAGATCAGGGGAATAAGGAGGATGTGGTAAAATAGTTTGTAAAGGTCTGCCCGACGCGACTCTAATGGTGTGGGGAGGAAGACTAGCCATATTCCAAATAACTCCATTTATTCACAGTAATAACAACAACACAAATTCAATTTTCCAAAGTTAGGAGATGCACCCAAGTATCAAATATGAAAAGCAATTAACGAGGTACACTAGGTAAAAGAAGACTTTAAATGACTAGAACATTTACGTTAATTCAATATATTTGCCTTCTTAGCTACCTAATCTAGCCTAATTCTTAAGTGAAAGATCATCGACTTAAATGTTACACTTATCAACTTACTAAATATCAACTCCACACTTCAAGTTTAATTAATCACTGTTCTCGTTAGCAGCCTACTCTATCTCTCTTCTAACCTGAAAGCTTAGACTTTTTGTACAATTCTTAATTTGCATGAACACGTTTCTTTCTTCAGGAGAAAACTTTATAATGAAATAATTTTTAAATACTCAATATTCCTCAAAAAGAGTTTTAATGGAAAGAACGCGGATAGACCCGTCACAAGTTTCGCAAGAAAGTCAGCGACGAGGAGAGATGGTTGTACTGGGCAGGCAAAAGCACCCATGGCTGCTCAGCACACAATTTTGGTCTCTTCATTCGGATTGACTCACGCAAACGACGTAGGATGTCAACATAGAGTTCTTTGTCCACAATTTGTTCTTCAGGAATAAATTCCAGATTCACAACGCCCTGGATATCGAAGAACACCTCTTGCATGACCTTCCTCTTAGTGCGGCCTTGGTGGAATTTATGCTTACGAAGAATTTGTGGTGTTTCACAGTAAATAGCTGATCAAATTTGTGAAATAACTAATTTAAATCTTCAAAAATATTACTTTATTTCTAACTTTTTATACTAAAATTAAATAAAATATAAAATGGGGATGTATACCAATTTCATTGTATATTTTACTAAGTATTCTATATATTGTACAATTATTCTATTATTATTTTATTGCACTTGTAATTTGTATTTAATTGTTATTAAAATAGTTATTAGCATAAATGTTTATTTTTGATAAGAAGTTAATTGCAATATATGATCCATTATTTCTGCCCTAAAAAGTAAGTTAAATGTCTTAAGTGCGCAGTGGCTATAACGTCTAGCCACCACGCAGGAAAAATACTACTGATCAGATATTATTTTATGTTAAAAAATAATGTTTATAGAGGGTGAGAACATTACATTTATCAAGTATTTTATGATAAAAAAGTGCACTTTAACTTTGCTCCCTCTAAAGGGTTAATATTATTACACTTTTGGTTTTTAATATTAATTTTTTCAGTACACATTAGCGCAAAATAGTAAAATTCTACGTAATGCATTTTTTAGCTTCTTAAAATTTTATGAAGTGATAGTTAATTTGCTGGTTTTAATATTCAACTATTTCACGCTGTAAACTACTCCATGAGCTACAATATTCCTATGATAGTTACTAATATAATAAACTTTTAATTTCGGTGCTTGTGTATAATATTATTGACTAATTTCATCCGCTAAAAAGGCGTTGCTAAATGCCGCGATATACAGTTAATAGTGAAAACCTTTCCTGCCCACGTTCCAATAGATCAATTATAAAGATGACAGTATTTTCAGGGACGTGTTAAAACTTCTTTACGCCCTGGGCTCCTACACAAATGTAGGAATCATCTATAGTAAAGTAAGTAGACAATACATAGTACAATACATAAGTAGACAATACATAGAAGACCAGTAGTACATAATACAGTATCATAGCCCACCTAAGGCGGCAGTGCATAGCATACGTTGCTAAATACTCCTACAAATAATAACTTGAAACCAATAAAAACGTGCATGATTTACAATCGCACAAACCGGCTCCACCAGCTACCTCCTTTTGACTAAATGAGTAATGATGATGTATGGTGGTAGTCCTAAGCCTCTTCATGGACGACGATCATCATATATAGCCAGTTGACATATCATTCGAAAACCCCATTTTTTCGGAGATAACAAGCGGAAAAAACATTCAATTTTTGAAAATATTTGAATTGTTATCTTACTAATCTGAATAAAGAGCGAGATGAGGCCCTAGGGCCGGGCCTAATTCACCAATTCCTTAAGGAGTCCTTGAGTATTTTACAATACACTGGGTGATCGGTTAACGAACATAATCCGTACCAATACTATGCTCGCTATCCGAATTGTTCGTTAACCGATCATCGATTCACCATAGACTTCTATGTGAAATCGATTAATTCGTTCTGGAGACCCTAAAAAAATGAAATCAAAACCAAAACTGATGTTCTAATTTGTATGAACATTCTATTGGAATTTTTTTTTCAATAGAACTTTGAAGTTTAATAGGTAAGCAACATAATTCAGGAGAGATGAAAAACGATTTTTAGTCGGTTTCTATTTCACGTATTTTTACGGCGGTAGCGCGTCATCGGCACTTTTATATTTTATAGTCTGCACTGTTTGAAAAAATTAAGAATTCGCTTAATTTATTTGCCATGTCAGCAAATCTACTAGCCCATAACTTATCAGCGGTCAAAAAATATTGATATTCATACTGAAATTCAAGTATTCAAGTGTGTATTGATTTTAGTCATAATAATAATTATTGAATGATTGAATGACCTTTAAATTCATTGTTAATTCAAGTTTCATTTAGTAATTATCAATACTAAGCATGCTTTAAACATTTCTCCTTTCAGTGGTCTTATTTTTTTATGCAAAATGATAACAAATGTTTAATATTAATTTTTTTTTCAGAGCCGAGAAGTGTTCGTTAGAATTCGTTTTGTTCATTATTCGAATATGTGTTCGTTAGAATTAGTTTTGTTCACATTATCCGAATATGTGTTCGTTGTCCAAACACAAAAAATATTTCTTGAAAGTGTTCGTTATCCGAATATGTGTTCCTTATCCGAACACAAAAATCTTTCGTGAAAGTGTTCGTTAACCGATTTGTTCGTTAACCGATCCCCCACTGTACTTTTTGAATTTGAAAAAATTGGAATGATCAGTAAAATAAGATTCTTTAAAAATTAGTTTAAACAATTAATTCTAATTAATTATAACAAATTATTGTATTGTCTTCTAAATCAGTCGTGTATAGTAAATTTCAGCTCAATTGAGCGCCTTAAAATCTGGGGACAATGCTTTTACATTTTGATTCAAGTTGCCAATATAGTCGCCAAGTCGGCAAGTTTGGTCATCAAAAATGATGCCAACGTGGCTGTATCTGTAGATCATTAAATAATTAGTTTCAATCAATTAACTCTTATTAATTAGGATTACATTATCGTATTGTCATCCAAAACAATCGTGAAAAGAAAATTTCTGCTCAATTAAGAGCTTTAAAATGTGAGAGAAAAGCATTTTAATATTACACATAGTAATAGTGTTAGTCGTTGTGAAAACTCTTTAATATCTTAATGGATGGCACACATATCAGAAATTTTTAAAATTTGAAGAAATTCAGCTCTATTTTTTACAGATTTTTATGTTTCTCAAAATTAAAGTTTTCTTAAGAACATCTAATTCTTATTCAAATGAAAATAATTTATTTATAAGCGAAGAATTATTTTCATGCAAAAATCAATAATCAGAAGTGCTCAAAAAGTTACCTCACATAACTGATGTACACTTCGAAAAAATTATTACGAAAAGAAATATTTTAATACTTTGCGAATTTGATAATAAGATATCTTTGGTAATAAAGTATATTTGTGTCAGCATCATCAAAACTTTTGATTGCTTCGGCTTAAAAGTCTACTGGAGTTATACGTAATTTTTGAATTGATATTCCTGCATTTTTGGTTACTTCTTTCTGTATAAAAAGGTATTTTTATGATGATGTAATAAATTTATTACGAACTATCGCAACAATACTAAAGTTCAAGATAACTTCCAAGTTCGCAACCCTTTTATCGCATGTGTCATACGCACTGAATTGGCAATCATGTGCTTCTTTTGATGTAATGTCACTAATAGGGTTGCGATAATACATAATTGAAAGCCCTAGCAGAAAAATATCGTAACGATTGCCTGGTTGTGTGAGAATAAAGGCGCTGTCTCATACGAAGACTTATTAACAATCAATAGAACTAAATGCTCAACTTTCCTGGTAGTTGCAAGAGCTGTAGGTTTATCAAAATCTCAGGACTTTATCAATGAAGTTTTGGATGATGCAGCTTCAGTGATGAATTTAACTGAAGAGGAGCACCAAGAACGAATTTTGTGAAAAAAAAAAAGGATAAGTAAAAAGAATTACATGTAAATTACTGTTTTACAGTTTGAGCAATAAGTACGAACAGTTGTATAATAATTTTTACAATGGAGATTGGTTCCCCATTAGGTGTAAGTGGGCTGAAAGGACATCCGAATATTTCAGAGATATACGGGGCAAATATTGATTATTTTCTTTTTATTTTTGCAGTTTAAAGCTAAAAGAAAGCTTTTAGTGATGGCGTTCATGGCTCTGAATCACAAACAAGTAACGGGATGGAACTTAAGTTGGTACTCTGAGGTGAACTTCAGTTAAAGTTAAAGCCTTTCCACACGTATACGTATTTAGAGCAATTTTCCTGTAAAGCAACAATTTTGAGCAATTTCTAGTCAGGTGCCATATCAACGGTTTCGAACAACTTTTTCTTACTGAGCTGAAAACATTGCTCGAATTTAAATGTGCATGAAATTCCAGACAATGGAATCATTAGTTTCCCTTCATCGTAAACAAGGGGGCAGTAAGGATGTCAGCATCGGCTTCTTCAAACGCATCAGAAATGGTGTTTAATATTTTACTGGTGTATAACATTTTAAACAAAATGGTGCTCCATTTCTGCTTACGACTGTCAACAAAAGCGCGAGAGGAATGAAAGAAATAATATTGGTAGTTTGTTTTCCAAAACAGAAAAAACGGCTAGTAATTTTTTAATGTGAAGATAGGGCGCAACTGATGTCAGAGCGTATCGTTTTGCTTTAGTAAACCCGTCATTCACATAACTGCTCGAAAACTTTCTCCGAAAAGGTTGTTTCAAACATGCGTGTGTGATAAGGCGTTTAGTGTGAGGGGCAATCGAAGGAAGATACATATTTAAAAATCAACAAATTTCGTTCAAATCGATTCAAAAACTTCTTCAGAATCCTAAATAATGATGGTAATAATAAAATATACATGTAGAGAACATATGGAGAATATCAGAAGCGTGGGTCACCCAAATAAAGACAATGATTATAATGCTATGGCAAGATAAGTCGATATTCCACAAGGTAATTCTCACACATATAACTTAGTCTAATATTATCAATATCTTATTATTGACTTTTGCCACGAACTCGATCCATCTTCCTTATAATAGTAATCTTCATTTGCATGTGCCATGATTTCCGCCAGTAAGAAGATCTCAAATCAAACAATTTATGAAAATTAGTTTCTCTCGAGGAGTATTTGTAGAAAGACATGAAGAGAACCCATTAAAATATACTCCTAAACTTCCTCTTCATGTCAACATGAGAAAATTGCACTTTGATGTGCTCATCTAGAGGTCTTTGGTAGCATTGGTAGAAGCAAGCATTCAGTATTGTATGATTAGGATCATTATCCATATATATATTTTAAATGTAAAGGATATTTTTAACTAATAAGAGAAATAATCATAAAATGCTTTTTTTTTTAAATATTTAAATTCAGATAATGATTCATTATGCAATGAATATTCTAGACTACATGCGGTAACTTTTTTAAAAAAACCAACTGAGGTATGATGATTTTTTGATTTTTTTTAGATTTATTTCGAACATTTTAAGAAAAAATTTTAAAATCAAGAAGATAAAAAAATATTATTACTTAAATAAGGAAAAAATTGGAAACACTTTACAAAACATTATATAACAAGTAATAATAAAAAAAAAAGTCAATTTCTACTTAGGTCATTCCTAGGTCATTCCTTAGGTCAATTCCTACTAAAATTTTATTTTAGCTACTTTTTATTAAATAGTTACAATTAATATAAATATGTATACCTATACATATGACAGAATCACAACATTAAGTGATAATTAATTTTTATTAATTATCATTAAATTATCGTATTGTCATCCAAAACAATTGTGTCTATAAAATTTTAGTTCAACTGAATGCTTTAACACATTTGAAGAGAAAACGTCTCCAAGTTTTGACACAAGTGGCCAAAAGGGTCACTAAGTCGCCAAAAATGATACCAACGTGGCTGTATTTGTAATTCTTTGAATAATTAGTTTTAATAAATTAATTTTTATTATTTATAAATAAATTATTGTATTGTCATCTAAAATAATCATGTATATTAAATTTCAGCTCAATTCAGCGCTTCAAAATGTATTTTATTAACGATTGAAAATTCCCCCCCCCACACCAAGATAAATAAATAAATATATAGAGAGTGTGACCTAAAAGTGTGTGTGTGTGTAGGAATTGAAAAAGGGCCCACTGTGTACAAAATGCCCATGAAGAAATTCTCAGTTTTTTAATTTTGATGTGCTTCTTTGCTATTCATTTTTGAAATGATCTTCAGAATAAGAGATATTTTATTTTTTTACAGAAACTAGAGCACTTTATCTTAATTATTACATGAAGTTGCTTAGTGATTTTATTCGCATAAGGGACTGTTAAATTTTGTAATAAAACAGTGGTTGGCAAATCTGAAAATTAAAACACTTCTACTATTATAAAGAACATGCACAAAAAATTTCAGTCAATTATTTTCAAAACTTTTACAGCAATCACTGTGTCCCCGTTTGATCAATTTCTAAAAAAACACATTTCGAGTAAAACGTATTTTAAAGTTTGACATCTTGCTTAAAGTTGCGGCATCTGCATTTACTAAAACAATTGTACTTTTTGTTCTAGAGAAAGAAAAAAAAGATATTTTTATAAAGCTACTACAATGTCCTATAAATTAAAATCTCTGACAATTTATGACAAAATTCACGATTTTAGGGTAGTCGGATACCTTAGTGCACATTTATTTAGTCTTTCCACATAAAGTTGTTTGTGCCCTAAGTTCAGCATTTTAACAAATTTCTTCGGATTCAGTTTTCTGAATTTTTCCCCTTACCTCTGCTCAGTTATCCGTCTATGAGAACAAAAGTGTTAAATTTATTTTCATCTGTGATTCCAGCAAGATGTCGGCTTATTTATTATTCATCTTACGAATAAAATCTGAGTTTTTAATTCTTTAGATTCGCGAAAACTTTTTTTTTACTTGAAACTAGAACATCAGCACTAGTTGAAAAGTTCTAAACGAAATCTAAGACGCAAATGATTGATTAAACTTCACAGAAAGTTTCACAATACTCAAACGTAGATTCTTCTCATAATAGTTCTAATAATAAATATCACATCACATCGAATTAGCTTGACCGGACGTGCACTTTTTTTATTTTCCGTTCTGTTATAATCATTGTAGTGCCTTATCACCTAGTACAGTGAAAAGAGATAAATTTACAAACGATTGAATTATTTTTAGGTTATTACGCATTTACGATAGTAAAATCATACTTTTACGAAGTAAAGAAGAAAGTACAAGCCAAACGATATTTTTATAGTCGACAAAATGTAAAATTAAAAGTGGCGAATGAAAATAATACTGATGATTTTATTTGAAAATATTCCATAACTTTAGATTTTAGGAAAATTTCAACGAATTGTTTGCATCATCGACTATTCTTGACTGTGTTGTAATTGTTATCAGAAATATATATAAAATATTTTTTTAAAAAATCGTATTGTTATGGCATTTAATGAGTTAAGTGCTTTTGTTGAATTGTGAAGTTTAAAACCAAAAAATACATGCTCTGTATTAATTGCTCCTTACATTTTCAATAATTTAGAACACACTGCAGCATTATTAAAATTGAATTAAACCACTTATAAAAAAATAAACATTTTTTTTATGAATTATATTTTGTTCTTTTCTTTTGAAGAATCAATTAACACTTCAATAATAATAATAATAAACTCTCTCTCTCTAAGGATTTTTTTAAAATTCCTTTTTTGTAAATCCGAAAGTCCATTTTATATATTTTTAATAAGCTAGCTGGTCGAAGTAGTTGGTTAGACCCTGGCCTTGCACGTTCAAGTATGCTGGTTTGACTCCAGCCGGAATCAGTGGATTTTCATGATACAAAAAAATCGACAGTGTCTATGTCGTATGATTATGAGGCATTTTAAATCGCTCCTTACATTTTCAATAATTTAGAACACACTGCAGTATTATTAAAATTGAATTAAACCACTTAAAAAAATTTCCTGTGGGCTTGGGAGCTCTCGGGAAAATTCCTCGTACAATATCGCTCGTACAGAGCTCCGGTGTCTCCCTCTGGGAAGGAGCCTCGGTGTCAAAATTACAAAGTGGCAGTTGGTATCCACCGATATGGTGCCACCCTAAGAAGTCGTACCAGCTCCCAGGAAATGTACCAGGACTTCAATGGTGTTTACCAATACGCAGTCCCAAGTGAAAGAAAAAAAGACATTTCCGTTGTTAATTACTTTTATCATATTATTCTTAGTTGCTACACTTCAAAAAATCCAAATGCCAAATTTGAAGTAATACCGACATAGAAAATGCTGTGAGAAGAAGAATACGAATATCCATCTATCTTATGATTTATAATCATTTTTCATGGATATTACTTATTGTTATTTACTATTAAAATTATCTCACTGATTACCGAAATTAATTGTTATGATCATTTTATATTTAACACTTTTGTAGGCCTTGGGAAGATTACTTCATCTCGATTTTACAAAACCAATCTTTGGGAAGTGCGGAACAACATGCGTAATATATTGGCCTTGCTATTATAAATGGGAAGACCTATCCCCGCATCAGTTTTGTGCTACTACTACGAATAATCCAGCGATTATGACATTCGTAAATCGGACAAAAAAAAGATGGTAACAAAAAAGAGGTACCCACATGTCCAGCAAACCGTCGTTGTACAAAACGACGCCATGGGAGGGGTGCAGATCGTTCGATCAAAGAAGAAAGATATCACCAGGGAAAACTTCTGTAAAAATGGCATCGTGTTTTTTATTTTGTTATTGACCTGCCATCATAACAGCGCTTCATACTGTGAAAGTGAACAAAAGAAACAGGTTTTAGACCAGCTATTCCATATACAGCATTAGCTCTTTCGTCAGCTAATAGATGGATATTTCAAGAAAAAGGAAAGACTTTCCTGTTAGGCTTCCAAGCATATATGTGTGTGACTCCGATGATGTGTGCTTAGCCAGTGAGAGGGAAATCATATGCCAAAGATGGTTTCCAGCAATAGAAAATGTAGAAAGGTGACAGAAAAGAGGGCCCACTACATGTTTGCAAAATGTGATGTATCCCTTGTGCATTGCAACGTGCTTCCTCATCTTACACACTGCCATTGGCAATCACTCCATTAAATTCAACTTTCTTATGACCGTAATGGTTTCTGTGCTTCTTCCACTTCCAAAATTTAACACACAAACATAAAATTCGACAAAATAAAATATATTTCCCTAAATGCTTAATTGTTAATAAAACATAAGAACACCGCTAGAAATTCAAAAGAGAAATAAACGGCCCACGAAAAGGTTGTTAAAAAATGAAGCAACAGAGCTCAAGAAATGATATATAACTGAATAAAAAATGACATTTGTTCATCAAATTACTTTTTGATCTTTTTTGATAAAGTCCAGAAAACACACATTTCTGTCTCACATTACTTGCACGACCTGTAAAGAGAAGTCAGACCAAAAATAGATCAAATGTAAACGTCAAAACCTCATAATGCAGCCAAATGTGCCCCAAATAAGAAATAGCATACGCCTCCGGAGGTAAATACATGATCCATGTGACTAATTTTTGTATATCAGGCATTTTTCCTGTTGGCTCTGAAAAGGACCCCGTATTTTTATTGAAAAGAATTTGACCTCGATTTTGACATAACGTGTTAACTTCCATGTTGGAACAATACATGCTGCGTCACAGGTGTTTCTCGTCTACAAGCAAATCTTTTTAACCCATTGCGAAATTGATCCAAGCGATAAGAGTTGAAAAGGATAGTCATAAAAATGGGACTGTTTAAATCAGTGATACTCAACCTGCGGCTCGCCAACCTTTTTTGAGTGGCACGGTTATGGCCCATTGTACTAAGAAATTCAATCATTGGAGAACAATGTACAAAACAATTTAACAGGAAATTCTATCAATTAAGCAATCAAATGTATCGATTATTTATTTTTTTGTTTGTTTTTTTTAAATAATAGAATGCAAGCAGGAGGTTTGGTCATATATGAAATAAAATAGAAAATATCCCATAAATCAGTAAAAATTCAGATAAATATATATTTTTGTGTGTGTGTTCGATAGAAAAGTTAATATAGTATTAAAATAAAAGCCAAAAATGAGTTTTAATGTTTTGATCAATTTCGTTTGTCAATGTTTCTTTGGTCTTATAGTCTTTTCCATTATTTCCATGGTGCGGCCCGTATGAAATATAACTGTTATATATATGCGGATTGCGCGAAATATATGTCATGTGTATGTGACCCGCATGAAATATCTATCATGTGTATGTGGTTCAGCGGGAAAAAAGGTTGTGAGTACCCCTGGTCTAAATAATTTTCCCATTTTCCATCACAGCTAGTTGAAGGCAGGCATTTATGTTAATGACACAACAGGAATTACATTGTGATGTTTTTGGATTAAAAAATTAACTTATACAGTACAGTTAATTGATTTTTACTTTATGTATAAGATGTGTTTTGTGCACCTGACTTATCAATTTAAATATTTAGCGTAGTTTTTAAATTCCATAAAATACTCTTTTTTAAAAATTTTGAGTTATCAGAGCTTTTTAACAGACTTCCTAATGCTAAAATAATGTTTAGTTTATTTTGATCCCAGAATTGTGCAGCCAGTTTGTAAATATCATATTTTCAGTTTAATGTATGCGACAAAAAGGGATAATAAATGATGTTAAAAACATTTAGCAATCAATATGGTAATGGTAATTGGCTCTTAACTTTTATATATACTTAAAGCCTTTTTAATGAACGAATAATGAAGAGTATGTCTAAAATTCTAGTTATCACTTATCTAGGGATCATGAATGAGTTATAAAACAACATCCAATTCAATTATTTTACTTACTCAATGACTGTGTGTGATTGAGATTCTCTACGAAACGTAAAAGTAAAATAGGTGATCATTCAGGTTGGCCAATCACAGAGGCTCCTATCGACACAAACCAACTTCGAAGTTCTTCTTGAAATGAATTTTTATCCAATTTTACACTCTCAATATATACATATAATTTTATCACAAAAATTTAATACTTAAATTATTTTAAACTACAATAATTATACTGTGTTAAATTAATAACTCAATTCTAAAAAGGGCAATTCCAAAGCCTTATAAAGTGGTTTCAGATGAAGGTTCAAAATAACAAAGTGCTCCCACCCAAAGCATTACCAATACCAGTATCAAATATTAGACATTTATTTGCACGTAAAAATGCGACATAGCACTCTATTTATCCCTCGAAAATTTATTAAAACCTTTCATTAATTAAACTTCCAAACAAATTATCATTATGCTACAGCCACTCAAAATTTATATATTTCTTGTAAATTTCTAAACTATACAGCGATGATACATTAGCAACTGAAATACGATAAGGGTGATAAGTTGCAATTCATATGAGTAAGTTGAAATAATGTCATCGCGTCACTGTCACTCTTACTAATTCACCGAAGATCAGATTTAATTTTTCTAAAATTTTTAACGAAGTCGTTTCAGGATATTTTAAAAAATGATCGTAATTGTCTCGTACTTTTCTACACTTGAGGCTAAACAAAATGTGCAACATCAAGAAGGACCAAGGATATCACAGAGAAATTTGTTTTGTAGGTAACAGGTTGTAGAAAAATTAAAAGGTTAAAGATACGATCTCTTGTGACATGTAGATGATGACAAAATCAGTAGTTAGCGCAGCTTCCATTGTTGGCTATAACCTCTGCAACACGCCTCTACATAGAATCAAAAAGGCTTCGAAAGTATCTTTTGGGTACAGCGGTCCATGTGGCTTCCACATATTGCCAGTTGACTGGTGTAGCATCAGGTGTTGTATCTTGGGCAGTAATTGTGCAAGTATGGAATACACGTTTTCGATTGTTGATAGATTGGAAGAACAAGTACACCAAGTAAACAATTTAATCTGATGGGTAAAAAAGAACTCTTTGACATGCCACGTGTGTTCGCGACTGATAATATTGGAATATGGCTCATGACAAGCACTGAATGTATGGGAGGACTACAGAATCCAACATTTCAGACATGTAGCCTGGCTGTTCAGTGTACCGGCAATGCATACTAGGTAGGTGAGGTGATGCATAACATTCCTTTCCACTTCGTTTCTTTCCGTTGTCCATGGCCTCCGTTCATCTCACCATTGGCTGTGTAAACGCCTGTGATATCCAGTTTCAGTGGACATAGCTATCTGTCGATAGCCAGTCTTGGGGTTTCCGCGCAAGCTAGAGGTGTGGATTAATGATGAGACATTCTCCGCGTTCTTTACTAGCTTATTAAGAATTTAACTTAAATTACTAGATATCGAACCAACTGTTTATATTAAGTGAGAGAATAAACCAAAGTACGCGCCGTTTAATCCAACCTGGTAGATCGCGCAATAGATCACTTATCAATATAACCACTAGAACCGCTCTGGGATTCACAATATACTAGCGTTCGTGAATAATATATGCCTCCCTACCTTGGTTGAATACTAAATGATAGCAGTTACTTTCAGGTAGACTGATGGGCTCGTGTGCAATAGTATGCACCTGTATAGATTAGTGTATGTCTTATCTCAAACCGTCGACTTTTCATCTCCAAACCTGCTTTAAATTTTTGCTCAATACTAAACTTCTATCCTTTAAAGGTTATTATCTTTATTTGCATCTTTGCTTCGTTTTACTTGATTGGGTTGGAAAAGTTTTGCCATTAATCGTGGCCGTCAAAGAACGTAGGGGTTATGTTAGAAGAAGAATGCGAGAGATGTCACAAGGGTAAACGAAGCAATGGACGACTTATGGACATTCTATTCTGCCGCAAAAGACGTCGAATGGTACGAGTGGACACCGGATGATAAGTAAAAGACTGAATATGTTGTCTTACGGTTCGAGATGTTACTGCGCCATCTATCACTACCATGCGCACAATCTGCCTGTCATCACGGGAAGTAGTACAACGAGGTGGGTGAGATCGATCCCGTCGGTCCCTTGTGTCATCCTACATTCAGAGATGACAGAACTGCATCACAGTTGTTGTTCCTTCCGTCCAACTGCTTATCTATTCTAGCTGATAATCCGCAATCTCTAAAGGCTACTATTTTTCTTCGGTTGAATTCAGAAGATTAGTCAAAAGATGCTTGATGTCTTTCGCGAGGCATAGGTAAACAGCTTACGCACATAAAAAAAAAAACTTACTAAAAAAATTAAGGTACTTCAAATCTCCAATCTGTTATTCCTTTATATAGGGCTTGCGGGGCACTATGGTCGCCCATGATGTGTGTATGCACTATAATGCTAATGGCACATTTCATCGCCGTCAAAGCATAATGTAAATTTCACATGGTTTGCATGCTTCTTTTAGTTTGTTGCATATTTTGTAGCCAGCAGTGTCGTTTCCGACATGCTCTTTCATGTAAAAATAAATTTTGTTTTGAAAAAATATTTGTTATGTAGGTTTTTGCGGAACGGTACTTATTTTCCGGACACGTTTCTTAATTTTATGCTGCAATTCTGATTCATTAGGGACTTTTTTCAATTGTTTGTCAATCATTAAAGAAGAATTAATTAATTTTTTAATGGTTAAAATAAAATATTAAATCAATTAAATATAAAATCTATCGAGTTTACATATTCAATTTCAAATTATACACATCCTATTTACCTGTTCACTTCTAAATACATCGGAGAAATATTTCAATAAACGGGATTTTATTTTGATAGATATAAAATCAATGTTTTTCTTAAGCCCATGTTTCTTTTCACCATAATATATATATATATCCTTTTCTCATATACTAAAATAATATGTTCCAATCAAAATAATTGTGTGAATGCTCTTTCTTTACATGTACATTTCTTACCGACTTTTGTCTGAAAGTATTAATAGTGGTCAAGCATAGGTTTTTTTTAAAGCATAAAACGAACAATGTGCTCGACCGAGTGGAAAGTAGCAAATGTGAAACCTTTTTTTCCAGGACATGTGATCCACGGTGCGAAGAATAAAAAAAGCTTTGATCTAAAAATAGATCTATTCTTTCTCTATAGTACAAAGAGAAGATGGTGAAGGAAAACTATTTTATTCTTTTGAGAATTGAACATGCGGTAGAATGTTCGAAGAATCGACGCATTCTGTAAAAATATAGGTTATAAATAAATTATTGTTCTATTCTGTATAATGGATAAATAGTTTTTAAATGACAAGAAATAAATCAAATTCATATTTATAAGAAACAAGTAATATAAAAAAATTAAGTCAATCCCTATTTAGGTCAACAAAGAAAATTTTTATTTTAGTTACTTTTTATTAAATAGCTACAATTAATTCAAATATGTATATACTTATGACAGAATCTCAATACTAAGTGACAAAATAGAAAGCAATTTTCTTTGCAATCTTCCGTTTTCCTTTCTATATAGGGTGTTGGACTATTTTTTTGTTTATTACCATATATTCATTCATTAAATTTAATTACTCTAATAAAATAGTATAGGGAAAAAGAAAGAACATTCTAAGAAAGTAGGCCATTTCACGTGTGACTCGAACCCACAGCCTTTGATTGGATTCAACGGCTACCCTTTGCCGGGACAAGGAAACTTTTTTCTTTTCTATGTTTGTTGTAGGGCTATTATTTTTGTTCATTACTATTTTTTTTTTTTTAAATTTAAATAATTTATTAATATTTGAAAAAATGCATTAATATCAAGTGCCATCCACTACAAGTTTAAAAAAAATGTATTTGAACTTGAATGGATGAATAGAAGTATTTTTTGGGTTTGGGAAAATTTGAAAAAATAAAAAAAATAATATATATACAGCCCAAACCTCCAAATAATAACCTCATTTTTTGGAATTTTCTATTGAACTTTTCCTGAATAAACCTTTTTACAAATTTTTTCAAAAAATAACCTCCTAAAGAACCTTGTTTCGTCGAATCTAAATTAGAGCCAATTCATTCTGAGAAAACTTCGCAACTAATTAGCAATTTATCAAGGGTTAGACCTTTTTCTAGAGCTTCTTTCATGTGATGTCTGCACTAAGTTCGAAAATCGAATGAATTTTTTATGAGCAGAAAAGGGAAAATTATTAAAAAAACACTTAGACAAACAATTTTCGTAATTGTTTTCTTTTACGTACCCCAATAACACTGCTTTCCCAAAATCAAATAAACGCATATGCTTGGGAAGTGTATTTAACTATTGGTTTCTACATAGTGAAGTATATTTTGTTGAACGACAGCTATTTGTAATGAAGATTTGCCTTTGTGTCGAAACGATACCAGAGGACATTCTAGATATATTTTAAAATCAATCCTAATTAACCTATAACCGCAAAACCTTTTCTGTGTAATCACCAGAAAAAATGATTAAAAGTCACAAAAATTTTCAAATTCCCTGCATAAATGCGGAAAGGGAAAAACAAAGTAAACATGCTAACCTGTCCAATTCAAACCAACGAACGTTCTCGTGTTAATTAAATAGAATTTTAAAATTGAAGCTGAAGAGATTGGATGAAGTGAATTTAAATATTTTCAAGTTATAGGTCCTTAAAACATTTTTATATTTATGTTCTAATTCAACTCACATTAAATATCAGAACATTATATATTCATTTATATGCTTTTTTGAAAACCATTTATGAACCTAATATTAGCTTAAATACGTGTTTAAAATATTTTTTAACAAATTAAGAGAATGTAAAACATTTAATAAAAATCTCAGTGAAAGGTATTTAAGAATAAAAACAATTTCAAATTATCACAAAAATGAATTTTCAAACTTTTATCTAGGAATAAAAATATAAATGTTAGATTCCACGATCATATTTATTAAAAAGATTCCATTTAATAAAATGTTTTCAAAAGATACTGCTATCATTAAGTCCCAGTAGCTCTCGAAAAATTTTTTTGTTATTTGGAAATTCCTGAACACTCTACGAACGGTATGTTAACAGTCGGTATATGATAAGACTGATAAATAACTTCATTAATAACCTGAAGAATCTCACCGTTGCCATCCCACGTGCAACAAAAACTGCAGATCAATTTAGGAGCTATTTCCTGAGCGTCATTTAACATTATATTTTGAAACAGCGATAATTTTTCATGAAGCTATCTAGAAAAGAATTTTTATTTTTAAAGGGCATAGCTAATTTTAACGGACTTGCAACACATCGAAGAAAGGGAAAATGGAGTAAATGGTTGTGATACACGTATCATTAAATTACAAAGGAATGTGATCTTAAACAATTTTACTGTATTATTAAGCTAAATTTTTCGAATAAAATAGCTTGGAAGTATTAATGCAACAAATTCCTCGTTATTTTCTTTCAGAGTTTTCTAATTGCCATTGTGTACCACTTAATGTGCTATAAATGTGTTTTAAGCATTAATTCTGGTAAAAAAGTCCTGTTTTCACTCTCTGGGTGTTTATTATGCTTAAGAATAATTGTTTAGAAGGCTATTAAAATAAGGCGATTTGGGGAAGCTTAGGAGAAATTAAAAAGAAATTTAAAAAAATAATCTTAAAGAAACATTAAATAGAACAAGTTCTGAAAGATACTATTAGCTTTAACAATATAAACATGTTTTCTTAAATGTAAACAATTTTTTAAAATAGTAAGGAGGGGGGTGCTTACCTCCTGCCCCTCCCAATGACCGTTATAACATGCATTAAGAAGTTATATTTGTTTTTGAGCAGGTTTGTAAGCAGGAAAAAAATAAATTTCAAGTCTTCTATGCATTTTAATTTGTACTTCAATTGAGTATCTCTTCAAAACAATGTTCCTATTTCCACATTTCTCAAACTGTGGGTGCCCCCTAAGGGGGCGAGATAACTCACGAGAAGGGGCGCGAGCATATTGAAGAGTCAAAAATAAAAGATTATTTAAAAAATTATTAATTTATGGAAAGTAAACAAACAAAATACATTCTGGCATAATAAAAATAAAATACACATTTACATGGTATAATACACTTATAAATCAGTACTTCACAATGTATTTTTTAATTAATTTAACTATACTAAGTTACGAACAGGTTTAATGCTTACCAGTGACCCCGAGGGTTTGTCATATAAAAATATATCCAAAAATTAATACTTATCTTGGTAATTTTCTTTTAATACGGTTTATAATTAATCCCTGAACTGCGAATTAAAAGTTACGCGATTTTCTCCCCAATGCCACAGTTTCCTACGTAGGCGCGCGTATGTGATGTATTAGGCGGGGAGAGAAGAAGAAGGAATAAGGAAACCCTCTTAAATAAGTAAATCTTTCGCAAACACTGTCAAGGTCCTTTTACAGCATTCCAAAGCCTTCGGAATAATTTTATGGAAAGCAGTGAACATGAAAGATCGTACTTAAAAAAAACATATATATATACGTCTTGGTAATTATCACTTTAGTTGAGCGAAACGTTTATATACGTAAGTGGCACTTAATAGGTTAATGCTGTGCTGTAGCTTTAGTGGTAGAAGTACAGTATTATTGAATTCAATACGTTGCTATTGTGTGGAGGGGGGTAAAATGAAAACCATGATTGAATATTGGGTCGCAAATAGTGAAAGTTTGAGAAGCACTGTCCTAATTACCTTTCCCCTGAATTTCACTGAATTTTTAATCCGTCTTTGATTTTGCACCATGACAGAGCCACATACAACTGTCCATGAGTGAATACTGTTTCTTTCGATGTTACACAGAAACCGACTTTTTCTAAACTCTGCCCCTGAGATATATTAAAAGTCATGGGCAAACGTCAATCCTACAAAGAATTGTGTACGATTCAGTGAGAATGGCATATCCAGTTCCCTCCACTGTCCAGTGTGATCTCTGGTATACGTACAATTTCGTCTTTCTTATCTCCTGATAAAAATTCACATCACTGTACATTGTTCTAAATATTTTTCGCTACCAATCTTGTGCCATTACATAGTCCAGTGCTTCTCAAACTTTCACTATTGACGACCCAATATTCAATCATAATTTACATAGCGTGCCCCTCCACACAATAACAATTTATTTAATTCAGTAACATTATATTTTGAAACTAAACTTTTAGCTCGGTATTAACCTTTGCACCGACTTAGATAAACATCTCGCTCAACCAAAGCGATAATTGCCCTAGACGTATACATACGTCTTTCCAAAGTACGACCCTTTCTGTGCACTGCTTTCCATAAAGTTGTTCCGATGGCTTTGGAATGCATTAAAAAGACCTAGACAGTGTTTACGAAGGATTTACTTATTTCATATGATTTGTTTATTTCTTCTTCTCCCCCCAATACAACACTTGCGCGCGCCTACGTAGAAAACGGTGGGAATGGGGAGTGAATCCCATAACTTTTAACAACAAGCATTAATTATAAATCGTACAAATTACCAAGATAAATATTAATTTTTGGATAGAGTTTCTTATATGACAAGCCCATGGTATCACTGGTAACTATTAAACTTGTTCGTAACTTAGTATTGTTAAATTAATTATAAAATACCTTGCGCAATACTGATATATTTATAAGTGTATTATACCAGTGTAAATGTGTATTTTATTTTTTATTATGTCAGAATGCATTTTGTTTGTTTCCTTTCCATAAATTAATAATTTTCCTAAATAATCTTTTATTTTTGACTTTTCAATGTGCTCGCACCCCCTTCACAGAGTTGCCACACCCTCCTAGGGGCGCTCCCCTTAGTTTGAGAAACGCTGACATAGTCCATCAGTCATACATGAATTGCTTAATAGTGTGAGCTACAGCATTATTATTTTTCTTGTCTGTGAGATAAATAGATAAATTTATTACATCATTACGAAAAACGTCTTTGTATTGTATTGCCATTGGCCCTTGTCAGGTGTGAAATTTTTCGAATCAGACCTTTTAAATTGTGTAAAAATTGAGTTCAAAGATTCTATTACATACAGGTGAAGCAAATTAAATTGTGTTAAAAAGATTAACATTCTCATAAACTATAAGAATTTCTTAAGTCCAAGATTCTGAAGCTTTTAGATTTTATCAGCATTCCAATGTTTATTTCAAAAATACTTAAATTTCTCGAAAAAATTTAGTTCATTTCAGCAAATTCTATTTGCTAGAAGAAAAAGTGATTTTTTAATTTTTTTTTATCCGTACGTCTCGGTTTTTATGCTTACGTAAAAAAATACGATGCTTTAAGTCTTCCTTTAATTCCAAAAAAAAAGTAAAAAAAAAGTAAAAATTATCAATTTAAAATAACGTATAAGACGAAAAAAGGACATTACATGCACAATCTATCCCAAAATATATGTTCGAGTTAGCTCAAATAATTTGTTCTCGACTATTAGTTTGAGAACTTCTTTGATTGATTTATTTATTTTTATCTAGCAATTTAGAATGTTGATCGTCAAAACAATTTGTGATGCTATTGATTTTTCAATGATTTGAAGTTCAAATCCTTAGATGAGGTTTCAGCTTTGATTTTCTTCTTTGATTTATTTTCTAGTAATTTCGTTTCCCAAGATGCAGTTCATATTTTTTAAAAAACTAGTAGTTTCTTCAGCATGATAACTGCATTGCCTAAATCGGTTTCAACCATTACAAAGAGCGGCAATAAGATTAGGTAAGGAATCTAATTACGATCGTTGATGAGATTATACATGGGATAGATTAGGAGAATGTTGCAATGAGGGTTTTCTTTAAAAGGAATTTTTGGAAACGTTAGTCAACAATTAAGTATTGGTTAAGGGAATACAAAGAATGTATAAACATTTGGGGCTATATATTTATTTTTAAAAAAGTCCCACAACGTAATAACTATTTCATTTGAAAATTTTGAAGTATTTTACTTCGTGGCATAATATGTGTGATTGATAATTGGTAAATAAATTTGAATTTTATGTTCAAAAACTGATTCACACTGTGTTTATAACTCCTTTGACCTTACACACCTTAATACAGTGCTTCTCAATGTTTCAATATTCGTGACCCAATATTCAATCATAATTTTCCTCACGCCCCCCTCATACAAAAACAATGCATTGAATTCAATAATACTATTATACTTTGACGCTAAAACTACTGTAAGACTTTAACCTCTTAAGTGTCGCCGCGTAGATATACGTCTCGCCAAAATGTTTATTTTCCCGGTCGTATATGTACGTTCGAAGTATTTATGTTCGTATCTTTCCAAAGTACGATCTTTCATGTTCACTGCTATCCATAAAATTATTCTGAAGGCTTTGGAATGCAATAAAAGGACCTTGATAATGTTTGCGAAGGATTTACTTATTTCAAATTATTATTATATTTATTTGTTTCTTTTTTCCTCCCCCCTCTCAATACATCACATACTCGCACCTACGTGGAAAACGGTTGGTATTGGGAAGTGAATCATATAACTTTTAATCGGCAGTTAATAGGGATTAACTATAAACCACCGTATATATATATATATATTACCAAGATAAGTATTAATTTTTGTACATAATTTTATATATGGCAATTCCGTGGGGTCACAGGTTGTTCTTAACTTAGTATTATTAAATTAATTACAGAATATATTAAGTAGCACTGATAAATAATGAGTGTAAGATATTAATGTAAATGGGTACTTTATTTTTTATCGTGTCAGAATGTATTTTGTTTGTTTACTTTCAGTAAAAAATATATATATATTTTAAATAATCTTCTGTTTTCGACTTTTTAATATGCCCGCGCCCCCCTTCTTGAGTGTTCACGCCCCTCAAGAGGGGCGCGCCCCACAGTTTAAAAGCTGCCTAATATATTAC
>BMAV01003171.1:0-49630 GCA_019973955.1 Trichonephila inaurata madagascariensis
ATCTTCATAAAAAGTTTAAAAGATGCTTCAGTTCTGAAGTTCCAGGAAATTCGTAGCATTATCCCCCAAAGAATTAAACTTTCCCACGGCCGTGCAAAAATCGTTTTAAAAGTGGCAATCAAAGCGTTTGCAATCAAATCTGAAACAAAATCTAGGTGAAGTGCTTTAGTTGCCATACATACAAATATGACCACATAGACTTTCTGATATCCACTCTTTCTCTGCAACTTATATTTGATTAGAAATGGGCCACATTAGTCTAGTCCTGTGTTTTGAAAAAGCCGAACTTGGCGTTTCTCTTTCAGCAGCAGATCCCCTATGATCTGATTGGCGATAACTGAATTATTATTGTAGCATTCTACACATTCATGAACTAATCTAAGTGCTATGCTTCTAACACCAAGAGGCCAATATTTTTAACGCACAGTATTTAATAGAGCTTGTTGACCCAGATGAATATAATATTTGTGATAATACTGAAATATAAGTTTGTCTAATTTTTTGCCCGGAGGTAGAATTATGGGATGTTTTTGGTTCCAACTGACATTAGAGTGGGAAATTCTACCCCCTTACCCTTAAGAAACCTTCTCTATCAATAAAAGGATTGAATTTTTAGCTTTACTTGATTGGGTAACTGAAGATCTCCGTTTTAAGAGGAACGCAGCTTCTGATTTAAGCAAAATCTTTTGATTTTATGGTTTTACAATTTTCCCTGTAACCTATATATTATGCAATAGTAAGACAGAATATTTGCTCAAAATGTCACAAAAGCAATCATTTAATTTTTAAAAATTTTAAAATTTATGAGGTAATTTTTAAAAACGCTACTCCTCGTACAATAATAATTGAGTACACCAAGAAATTTGAGTTTAATATTTGTCAAACCATGTACAACAAAGTTGGTAATTGGGTTTGGGGATAACACTGATTCAAATTCTAAAAAAATTTATGAATTATTATGAAAAAACCTAAAAACGTATAATTTAAGTTTAAATATTTTTTAAAAAAAAGTATTGCTTTGATTTAAAAAAATTTCCCAAATTTTGTTATGCATATTTAAAGCAATCTATAAAAATTTTAAACATTTCATGCAATAGAAAAAAAAACCTTACATTTTAAATGAAAAAAAACAAAAAGATTTTTTTTTCTGAGATAAATCAATTTAAAAATTTTTATTTACTGTAAAAGATATATATAAGTGCAATAAAAAATTTCTAAAAAAATTTCTGTATATACACATGCACATGACAAAAATTTTATAAAATTTTTTATATGAAAAAAATTTTATATGTTTTAAAAAAATTTAAAATTTTCAGTACCTTATATTTTTTAAAAAAAAGATAAATAACATACGAACCCATTTTTACGATGATTTTTTAATTTATTTTACATCTTCATAAATTTTTTTCGTTTATGTTTAAAAACCCAGGACATATGTAACCTTTTTTTTTTATCTTTGAATATTTTTTTTTTTCGCAGTTTTTATTTTTTATTTTTTCGACGTGCTATGCAAAAAGCAAGATTTTTTTGGCGATTTTTTTTTTTCCGCGAATCACGTGTGGCAGAAATTTTTTACGCGCCGCCAAGATCCAAATTAACACCCTTTTTGTATTTTATATTAGCATATTAGTTATCTAATTTTGTTTTTTTTAATTTAGAGCCTGAAATTTTGGGGGGGAAATAAGAAATGAAAAGGGAATAATTTAGGAAAAAAATCTTTTTGATTTTTTTTCCCGATTTTCGTCAATTGAATCGAAAACGTGTCCTCTTAAGGAAGCGATTTCTGCGTTTCCGCTTGAAAATGTTTATAGGAATATCTCTGCCAAACAATATTCTTCAAGAGTAAGTGGAAGGGTTTGTTTTACACCAGTTTTACAATTTTTAATAAACCTGAAAACAAAGGCTAAAATTCTAATTTAGGAAAATTATTTGTACGATCAAGAAAATTATATATCAATAAAATCAGAGTCTATATTTAACTTCAAAGTCACTTTAGATATAGATTTAAGTTCGTTGGTAAAACACTGGTCACTCACAGTATTGGAAACTCGTAAGCTGTTAGGAGTAGCTACACAGCCATGTTCTGCAAATCAGGACCCTTCCACCACCAATCGTTAGCTGCAAGCTCTTTTACATCCTGTCCACGAGAAAGGACATCGGCTGGGTTGACATCTGATGAGATATGCTTCCACTGGAAATCCTTGAATAACTGCTGGATCTGCGACACTCGATTACCGACGAAGGTCTTAAGCTGGTTTGGAGGAGTATTAATCCATGCGAGCGATTGTAGAATCTGACCCTAACGCACAGACTCTATCTGCATCTTTAGAGCTGATACGACCTTGCGAGTAAGCTTCGATAGAAGACATGCACACAGTTCGAGTCTCGGTATCGTCATGAGCTTGATCGGAGCAACAAGTGATTTACTGCACAAGGGTTGGCAATTTGATACCTCGGCAATGGACACTGTTTGCATATAAATAACTGCACCATAAGCTTTAGAGGAAGCGTCTGCAAAGCCATGAACCACTACACTGATGGCACTGATCTTTAGAAAACATCTGGGTATTTGGATTTTCTCCAAGTCAGGTAGTGTTCTAACGAAGTTCTCCCATTATTGCGAAATATCTGGAGGGGGTATTTCATATCAGTCTAATTTAAGCAACCGGAGCTGTTGCATGAAAAACTTTAGCTTTGGAAATGACAAGACCAAGAAGTCCAAATGGATCGTAAATGCGTGCAATCTGGTACAAGACGTCTCGTTTGGTATAGCTGCGATTAAGACTGACGTTGGCTTTGTTAGTAAAGGTATCACTTACACTGTTCCAAATCACGCCCAGAGTCTTTACCTGGATTTCTTCGGAATTTCTGTCAAGTGGAAATTCTTCCTGTGCAGGGGTTTGGGAAAAAAAGGGTTTCGTGCACCCCTTTATGCAGCGTCCTTCCTCCTCTTTGAAGAAGCTTTTTTAATTCCAACTGAAGATTCTAAAATTTCCGTGATCCCGAAGAACCGAGAGACAATGATCCATGTAAAAGTCCTGAAGGAGAACCTTTGAAGCCAATGGAAAGTTCTTTTCCTCATCTAAAGCGAGTTTCTGCCAAACCTTGGTTGCCAAGTACGGAGCGCTTGCTGTGTCCTATGTGACAGTTCGCAATTAATATAATTTAGTAGGAGATGTTTTGCTAGTTTTCCACAAGATTTTTTTGAAGCCTGGTCTGAGATTAATTTAACTCAATCATTCTAAACATCTGCTTTATGTCTGCGGTGAAGGCGTAAATGTGTTTGCGGAATCTAATAAGAATTGAGAACAGGTCTTTTTGAAGCACACCTCCCTTGTACAATAAATCATGTAAGGAATAAACACTAGTAGTTTTAGCGCTAGCGTTAAATACGACACGCAGTTTAGTTGCCATGTTGTCCGGTCGTAAAATGCCGTGATGAGGAAGATAATGCCCTGCCTCTGACTTTTAATGGATTTTTAATGGTATATAACACATAGTGGGAGAACTATGCACTGTTGTCCCCACCCAATTCTCGCTTTGGTTTTACCGTATGACAATTCACAACCCCGCGAGAGGGTTGGTTTTTTAACTGAGACAAGTTGCGTCACAAAAATTGATGATAAAATTTAGTTTATTTTTAAATTGTCTTAGTTAAATTAGTGGTATTGTTTTCAATTATATATTAATTCTTTTTGTTCGTATTTATTGTTTCCATCACGTTTCGAACACTCGATTCCTTGTTATTTAAAGTATTTCATCTTTTTTTTTTCAGATTAATTATATATAAGAATGATCCTTGATTCCCAAAAGGTTAAGTCTCAATTCAGTTGTGTGGTTGATTGTTTTTAAGGCATATACACGTTTAGTATATATAAATGGACGCTCGCTGTTACGAAACATTTTACTTTTTTTTCTGTAATGCTAAGTGAAGAATTGTGAAACTAGAAATTCATTTTTAATACATGAAAATTTTAAGCGGAAATTAAAATTTCGAGGCTCAAAAAATTTGTTTATGACTTCAGAAAACGGTTTAAAGAAATCTCATAATGAGACGATGCAAGTTTATTTAAAAAAAAAATAAAATTTTTAAAAAAACATGTACGTTTTTTTTTAAACACATTAGTGATATAACACTATACCCCAAAGAGCCAAAAACCCTCCCTAATATCTGTGGGGCCGACCGATGGGCCCATATTCTTTATTTGCAACCCATGCTGTAAGATTAGTTTGGCGTTAAAAATTATCATTCCGAGCATCGATTTCGACCGTGTGGGGCTCCCACGCTGTCCTTTTCACCCCCAAACCCACGTTTCAATCGGGTCCGAATCCCACGTGTTTGGGCCCGACTACTCCCCTTTGGGCTTTATTTCTAAAAAATTTATTCTATTTTTTTTCAAAATTAATGATTTTCCAATCTTAAAGTATTTTTTTCCCATTTCGAAGATTTAAATTTAAAAAATTTTTAAATTTTTTAAAAATTTGAATCTTAATGCAATTTGGGGTAAGGAAAACCAAGCAATGCTCCCAAAAACAGTTCAAAAGATAGGGTGGTTTTTCCCGGGAAACAGGAACTCCCAACCATTCCAGTATAAAAAACTTTTAGGTGGTGCTGCGATCGGGAATCACAGAGGGAGAGTACGACATGGGGGAGGGAATGGAATGGCTTTCCTCCGTATGGAACAAAATGGTTTTTAACCAATTAAATGTCGTAGTTGTTTTGTTTTAATTTTTTTTGTTCGGGGGTGTTTGGGGATTTGGAATTTCTTTTTCCACTAAAGATAGCCTGACTTTTGTCCGGCGAAAAAAAGGAACCCAGTTAAAAAAAAAAAAACCCCCAGTCCGGGAAAAATTATTTTGCCGTAACAGTTTTTTTATGTGTCACATCTTTCCTCTAGGTTGCTGGATATTTATTGGGGAGAATTTCGTGAAAAGGCGGGTTGTGTAACAGGGTGTGAAGTAAGCGCGTGCCGGGCCAAAGACGGTGGGTGGCTTTCGCTACCCTCGCATGGGGGGCCCAAACCAAAGCTATATGACCTGGGCCAACTCTATAGCCATCGCACCCGAAAGCTTGACTTAAACCGTTAGTCATGATATTGGGGACATAAGTGCAGCAGAATGCTTATAAACGGTTAAAAAATTTTGGCATGAAAAGATAGAAGTGATAATTTAAATTTTGTAATGTTATTTCAGGATTTGGTGAAAAAAAAACAAGGGGATATTATATTAATATTATCATTACAAAAAAAGAATTTTTTTTCAAATATACATATTTTGTTAAAAAATTTTTCCCAAAAAAAAACAATAGGTTTATGGTAGCGAAATAGGTTATAAATATTTTAAATTCAAAAATTTTAAAAACATCTAAAAAACCCTTTTAAGCGTTGTTCGATTTGTCGTGTTTCATTTTGATCATTGTTTTCCTTGTTTGATTTGGGGCTGGGAAAACCTTTTTCCCCTAAGGAACAGGGCATGGCAGCTTTTTGATGACGTACAAAAGGGAAAAGGAATACTGCACTACTGCGTCGCTGTCAATAACTAAACATGACATTTATTTTTTTAAGGCATAACTATTATTTCCAAATTTATATTAATTTTTTTTTTTTCCTTAAAAAAGCCCCGATAAAATTTTTTGTATTAATACTTTAAAGGACGTCTAATATTTTACCGGAAAAAGGGACAATTATCACCCATTAAAGGCTCATAAGAATATAAGAAACATCTAAGAAAAAACTGACTCAATGTAAAATAATTTCAATGAGATTAAATAAAAAAAAATTCCTGTTTACACTAATAATTAATCTTTATAAAACTGTTCTTGCATAGAAAAGAATCCAGAATTGTTGCATATTAATTGACATAAAAGTACTACAAAAGTGCATTGAAATATATATATATAAATTTAGACAAACGTCTTAAAATTAGCTAATGTAAAACGGAACATTTACAAAAAAAATAAAATTTAAAATAGATTTTATAAAGAGGTCATATACCTTTTAAAATTTCCGGAAAATCGACTTTTTTATTATTATTTTATTTTATAAGAGAGCAAACCCTTTCTACAGGTGTTTTAAAGAAACCACATGCAGATATTCCCAATAGCACGGAAGTTTATTAAGAAAGGCAAAAAAGAGCAGAAAAGGTCATTTTAAATGTGTTTACATTTCGGCTCCAGGTGACAGCTGCGTTTCTCTGTTTCTAATATTTTCATTCTAGTATTATCAAATCTTGAATCTAAGCCTCAAATATTGTGTGTGTTCCTGAACATTAACTTCTAACTACTTACTTTATAAACTGCTGTTTTGTTTTGATAATGTGATTTGTGATTCTATACTCGCTCGTTTTCAGTTTTCACACTTGTACCTTATTCTAAAATAAGTTTTAGGAAAAATAATTTTTGAAAACTTTTTTGAATGAGTAAAGGAATTCGATTGAATCTGCCAAACGACCGTACAGTAAACGTCCCAAGAAAATAATAGCATGCACACGGGTGCAAAGCTGTACACAGTGTGGATGGAAACACTAAACAACAGTGCATCTGGAAATAAGATTCAGTTTGCAAGATGACCAGTTCATCTTTTTTGAACATGATAACTTGGTTTTGATGGCTATAGAGTGTTTGATAAAACTATTATGTTTACAAACATTCAAACTTTGCTTTACTTACAAAAATATGGTGGGAATATCCGAACTCACAGAAAAATGTGTTAGAGGTTTGTCTAGTGTTTTTCGATTTGGATACAAAAAGGAACTGTAAGACTTATGTTCGTTTTAGAAATTCAAAAATGCTGGATAAAGAAAAACATTGAAATAAACAGACGCTTTGTGTGTACGTAATGAGGACAATTGGACAGGGGTCGCACCCAACAATGACAACTTTCTGTGGTGTATGGACTTTCCTCCTCAGTTGCTGAAAAAATCCTATAATAATATTATAAACAAACTGCAATTGTGTAGTAAAGAAGTTGCAGAAGCTTCAATACAAAGTGCAGTTTTTGGAAGAGGTAACTTTGACAAAATTCTTCTGATATAATAGTTAGTGGAGATGGAACGTGGAAAACCCGTGGCTATTCTTCTGTTCTCGTGTTGGTGTGTGTGCTGCTATGGGAGACAAAACAGGGGAAGAGATGTATTGATATGCGGAAGTGATGTCTTCTTTCTATGAGGATGTGATCCTTGGAAACAAAGAAAAGAGGTCACCTGCTTACAATAAGTGGGAAATTCTTCACGTTAAGAATGTTTGAAAAACACAAATATGGCTCCAGCTGGCATGATGGAGACTGGGAATGGATTCGTATATTTCAGCGTTTAATAAGTCATCGTTCTGTGAGATATACATCTTACATTGGGGATGGCGTTTAAAACATTCTTATCTATTACTGCATCAATCCGTATGGAGAGATATCACCAGTTTCAAAAATTGAATGTGTTGGACATCTTCAAAACGAATGGGAACTCGTTTACAAAAATTAAAACAAATGAGCTCCGGCTGTGATGGGGGAAGTCGATTGGTGGGGGAAAGGGAAGATTGACCGACAGAATGATCGGCTTAATCTGCTTACCACATACTATGGAAATGCAATCCGACAAAGGTAAAACATGCCTGTCAGGATAGCCAAAACTGTTTGGGCTGTATATTTTCCATATATACGTTCAAGTGACGAGGAACCATTGCACAGTTTTTGTCCTGTAGGTCCTAATTCTTGGTGTAGTATCAAAATCAAGTATTAGAGGGTAGTGTGGAAACTTTTTAAACACAGTAACAAATTGCGAAGTGGCAGTAAGGATGCCATAAAACCTGTATTTAATGATCTATAACAGCCTTCTAAGCTCCTACAAAAATGTCTGAGGGGTAGGCCCGAAAATAATAATGAATCCATTAACAAACATGGAATTTATGCCCAAAAACTTAAAAGATTTGTGGTAGAAAGATTGTTGATATTTCTACAAATGGGCAATTGTCATTTTAATGATGGCAATCAAGGCAGACTAAAAGTTATGCAATCGCTTGGTCTGACTGTTGGTAAATTGCGCAAAATTTGTTACACTTGTAGATTTAAAAATTCAGACTGCAGAGCGACATTTTAATCTCTGCACAAAAGAAGTGCGACAGGTTAAAAGAATGCAATTTAAAGCTACTTGTAAAAAATTAACTGAAAAAGAGGGAACATTGTATGCATGTGGCGAATCATAGTAATACACTGCATTCATATCACAAATTATTTAATATTTATAGTAAGTACTTGTTAATTAAGATATTGATTTTTTAAAGTAATATTTATAAATCTTTTTTTTTTTAACTTTATTTTGAAAAAAATGAATCACTTTGTTGTATTTTGATTATTTTGTAGCTTTTGATATCGTTTCGATGCTTGTACTGCATTGAGTAAAGTATTTGTTTTTTATTTGCAAACCAATTTTAATAGAATTGAAGTTTATTGACTATAAAAACTGCATTAGTTTTTAATTTAAGAATTTAGTTGTTGTTTTGAGTAACAGAATAATATATATATAAAACTGTGGTAAATTTTATGTTTGATGTCAATTTTTCTCAGAACGTCATTTTTTCTCATTACATGATAATGTAAAACCGTTCCATGGAAAGATAAAATTTTTACTGGAATTCTGACCATATCTGTACTTAAAATAACGGAGCAAAACGTTTTAATGAAAAAATTTTAAATTACAAATAAAAATAGCGAAAATTTTTTTAAAATTTTATAGTTAAATTTTTACTAAATTGGTATAGTTTACTAAAAATTTAAAATCAGTGTTTTCTAAATAACTTCGTCATTTAAAAAGATAACACAATTTCAACAATGAGCAAAAAGAAATTTCATCAACAAATAATGGTAACTTTTTTTATAAAGCTGCATAGGTGTATACTTGCGAAAAGAAAACCAAAATTTCTTTTTTTGTAATTATCTAATTAAATTTATCCTAATTAAAAATGTGTTTATTTGGATTAATATTTTAAGTAAAAAGTAATATCTATTTGTTTATTTCTGCAAAATTTACATTCCGAGAAACAATAATAAAAAAAGGTACATAGGAGCTTTAAAGAGCTCACTATTTTAATCATTTTCGACTTTTTAAAGGTATTAATGTGACCCATAGAAGCTGAACATTATTTTCACTGCCACCTTTGTAAAGGAAGTAAATAAAAAACATATGTTTTGGTTTTACCTTAATATGATAAAAAAATTTGTACATTTTTTTTAAGTCTTAGGGAGAGTACTAAGAATAAAATCCAAAAAGTAAAAGTCATAGTACACGCTTTGCAGTTTTAAAAATATGAAGAACAATTAGAAGAAATTTGTATGTGTGTGTTGCTGATTTGAAATTGCGTCAACTATCTCTCTTCGAAAAGGAGTATTTTCAAGAGGGTCATTTCAATCCTCTTTTATTAGCCCTTGGGCAGGTCATAAAAATAAAGGTAGTTTTCTGATATTTGGGGGGCTTTGCCAGAGGGAACATTCAGGAACAGAATTTCCACGGTGAGAGTATTTTTTTTACCAGCAAAAGTGGACTCTATAACTTTTGATTTTAGGAATATTGAAATATTTTCACTCATTTTCTAAATACTTTGTTGACGAAACAATTTTTATACAGGTAGATTTATTACGCCAAGTCTGTGTAGCAAATATATAAAAGTAAATACAGAGAAATTTTTTCAATACATATGTGTAAAAAAAAGGAAAAAATATTTTTAGTATAATATTTAATTTTTGGTAGAGTACAAAGGGAAGACTGGAGGCTGCAAACTATAACTTGAAGCGCATAGAGTAAAAAAGCAAACGCGCACAAAATATTTACTTAGCTTGGATTTGAATCTTATTGGCCACAATCATTTTAATAATAAAACTAGGAAACTGAAGCAAGGCGTGCACATAATTTTTTGTGGGAGAGGAGGAGGAAATTAAGGTTTTTTTTTTAAATAAAAAGAGATAAAAAGTGCTGAGCCGTAATCTTTATGCTAAAGATTAAAAATCGGTTGATATATGAGGAGGAAGGGGAGAATTAAAGCTTCGGCATTCATGTGAACCAGATATCCTTAGCTTAGAATCTAAAAGGGTTCATGATACCAAAAGAGTATTTGTAGATTGCGATAAGCAATTACTTCTCAAACTTTCAATATTTGCGACAATTTTCAATCAAATGAATTATTCATCGAGCCCTCTTCTTATAGTAACAATGTGTTGAATGTAATTATAATGTACTTTGATGGTAAAACTACGATACAATACGAATTTAATTATAAACCGTACTAATTATCAAGATACATACTACCTTTTATATATAATTTTGTATATGACAAGCCCAAGGGAATCACTAGTAATTACTAAACTTGTTTTTAATTGAATATTGATAAATTAAACATCAAATACTTTCTGCAGTACTGATTCATTTGTATTAGTGTGTATTATATCAATGTGAATGTTTATTTAATTTTTCATTACATAAGAATGTATTTTATTTTGTAATTATTTGAAACTGCAATTTAATGTATTAAATTGCTAATTATTTTAAATATTTCATTTTCGATTTTTCACGATATGATCGCGCCTCACCCAAGTAGGATTATCGTGCCCTTCTAGGTGGGCTCACCCCACAGTTTGAAAAACGTTGCGATAAAGATTTTATTTCGAGTTTTGAGAACAATTTAATAGCCGTATGCATAAAACAAAATATTATTTGGGAAGAAAAGCCATCTGCTTTACATAATAATTTGGCCGATAGCAAAACAAAGATTTGATAATTTAGATATAAAAAAATGAAAGAAAATAATTGGGTTTTAAATAAATACTAGTCGGTTGTACGCGTTCTCTGTAATTTTAATTTTTTGTGCCCTAGGCATGCGCCTAGCGTTCCTAAGCGGAAAAGAGGACCTGTCTCTATCCAGAAGTCTCAAATATTTTGCCATTTCGACATTTTCTGAATCGAAATTTATTTTTTTGTCTACAACAAATCTATATTTGTAAGCGTAGCATTCGAATTTTATATTATAAACGCAATAACCGCTATGTACTTTAAAACTTGATACTTTTTTATTTAAATATCATCTGATTTATTTTTAAATTTCCTAGGGGTTGTGCGTCTCCTTTGAAGTTTGAATCACCTGTTCATCTTTTGGAAAACAAGAAAACGAAAACGTATGGTTGCCAAGTTTATAATATGACCAGTTGGGCGCACAGCAATAAATAAAATGTGTTTAGCTTTAGGTTAAGTAATTACTAATATTTTTAAGTTAATTACGATTTGACAGAATAAACAAAACACTAATTTCACATTTAAACACAAATTTCTCGTATAAAACAAAATATCTTAAATTTATACATAATTAGGGATGTCGGCATAAATGCATCAATTTAATATATCATGCCCTCAAAACTAAAAAGAAGGAAATTCAATAATGACACAAGAATAAAGGGGAGAAAATACGAAGAATGTTGTCGGAGTACCTGTTTATGAGTGAGCATTGCTTCGGCTTCAGGGGGAGAAAAGGGAATAAAAACCCTGGGAGAGCGTCCCTCTCTTTTAGTCACGTGATTTCTTTTTAGGGATGGACCAATCTTGTGAGAGCATGTTTTCCGAATATAAGCGAAAAAAGCCGAAGGAGCGTTACATTCTCGAGCGTGACGTTCATTGAAGTTCACTCTCTAGCAAATCACGCCAATAGAAGTTATCACTTTAAGATTAAAGATTTCCTGCATTTTGTACTTTTACCATATAACGAAGGTGGTTCTGCTATTTTAAAAAAATTATTACTCGCTTTCCCTGATTTTGAGTGATGATTTTAATTTTAACTTCAGTTTGCCAAAAGCTGAGCCACTCATAGCTTTTATGAATGATGAACTCAAATTAGAATGTTTCGACTGCTAACAGTTGTATTGTTATTGACGCTGTTTTTCATCGGTTTTTATATACTTTGAAATCACAAGTATACGTGTCAAATTTTAGTTACATAAGTCTATTATCTCCGCTCTTCCCCAAATTGAACAAGAATAATTATTTTTGATAAAATATTGCATTACTCCTTTTGTTAATTAAATACAATTTTCATTAAAAATATAATTATTCGATAGAAAATTATTTCCAATCATACCCGATTCATATTTTTTTCAGAAAAAAAGTTAGTATTGCGTATTTACCACGGTAACACATGTCAGATGTTACACATCATATGCTACTACTGTAAGACTTATTTTTTGGGGGCTCTTCAGTGTATATTACCTTTTTTACTTTAACCCATTGACCGCCAACTGTGAGATATCCCTTTGCGTCTGCTGAAGCTTTCAATTGATATTACATATCTCCATTCGAGTTAGGAATTATATGAAAGGATGAATGAAAAATATTTATACCGTTTAAAAACATATTAAATATCAATTCTTATTATTAAAATTATAACTTGGACGATTAGATTATAACATAATAATTGTAAATTTAGGAAGGTATTCTAAAAATTAAAAAATATTTTTATTATTGTTGCTGTGTATGATGAGTTTTAAGGCAAGGATCAACGCAAAGTACTGGGTTGCTGGGACACACTTGACAAAAATATCTAGTCTCCTTATGCTTTTTTTTTGTTGTTTTGTTTTGATTTTAACACATTCAAAATCTTTTTGCAGGCATCCTTTTTTTTCTGTTTGAGGAAGATGCTCTAAGTAATGAAAATGACACAGTTGTATTTGTACTTTGGTTTTTGCTTTCTCCTGCATTTCTACCGTTGCCATCAAATAAATGCATAATAAATTGTTTCCTAACTTGACTTGACGTTTTTGTGGGGCAACTGGGTGGCGAGAGTATCCCTAAATCCCCTATCTGGAACTGAGTCAATAAATATAGTCATGTCAATAGTCAATAAATTCAATTTCTTTATAAATGTTATTTATTTTTCCGTTGGTTTGTATGCTTTATTTGCATTGTAATCCTTATAATGTTATCGAAATATATACAAACATTGTATGATGAGTGAGATTGGTGATGCTCAAGGTCCATAGTTTGAAAACCCCCGATGGATAGATAAAAACAACCAAATAGTTGCTATGAAATGAAGCCACAGCTCTTGACTCTCTCCATCCTCTGATCAAATATAACTTGTAAGGAAATTTCTAATTTTCAAGGTTTGCTTAACTGCATATTGTAGGGCTTCAACAACCATCACCGGGATCGAGATAGGATGCAGAATAAATTTTGTAAAGGCTATTTGTAAAAATTTGACAAATTGAAGTGGTTTAGACAAGCTAATGAAGATTTGTTGGATTAGTTTAAAGACTAATAATCTAAAATAAAGAGGTAAAAGATAAAACAAATGGAACTTTTTTTAAAAATTTGTGTCATTTGTTTTAATAAAAAAAATCACCTTTTGCTCAAAGTGTGAATATCAATGTTTAGGTTAACAATTCCCTTAAAGTTGATCTTCAAAAGTAATTTCGCTTTAGTAGGCCTTGGAAATTTGTTGAAACACTCAGTAAATGGAATTTTTCAATGGGGTGAAGAAGGGGGCTGAGAGTCGAAACTCGACCATTCTCAAATAATATTGTTGTTGTTGTTGTAGGTTCTTTGTTTTAACTGAGATTTGATTCGTTACCAGGCACAAATAAAGTCAGTCTATCTATAGTGGCTAAAGATTTATTGTTCTATATACAGCCACACACGCACACAAAACAAGCACAACATAAGAAAAAACTAACTACGATACATTAAATTTAGTTAAGACCATTTTGTTTCAATGCTCACAAGAGTAACCACCATTCCCTCTGTTGTACTGTTCTCTTTTCTCGATCCTGATGGCAGCGCCACTTAGATAGTTTCTTAACCCCAGGTAAAACTTACACGCCCCACCAACGGAAGCCCATGCGTCATATTTAGTGACCAGGTGCTAAGAGAAAGAGGTTAATTACAAACTCACAAAAGAGTCCTACTTCTGAAACATAATACCTAAACCTTAGTTGAAGAGAGTGCACTATCTATCTTAACGCATGAGGCATGACTTAAAAAAGATCATTAATACACAAATACACTCATAGACAAATAAATTAGAGCACCAAGAAACAGTCGTCAAAATCAAACGAAATTTTACGTACGTAATGACTACTTTGATATAAGTAAATGATTAGAAAATCAAAGAAAAAGGATCATTTATTTCAGAGAAAAAGGCAAAAGAACGGAGGATTTAATACTCTGTTGAACCCTTTCTAGAGTAAAAGCACGATGCGATACGATCGGGCATTGAAGTCATTCAAGTTCTATATGATGTCTTGAGACATTTCGTTCCATATTTGATGTAACCTTGCCTCTAGTTCGTTCAAACTCGAGGGATGCCAAACTTGCCATCCCAACTGATCACAGATATGCTCGATTGAAAACAAAATTTGGGGATCAGGCAGGCCACGGAAGGGTAGTAACAGTGCGGAGACAGTCTTGTGACATCCTTGCCATGCGAGGCTGAACAGTGTCTTGTTGAAAAATGGCTCCTGGGAGCCGTTGCATGAATGGCTACACATGTGGTTGCAGGTTGTCATGCACATACCGCTGGGCTGTCGTGGTGCCATGGATCAATACTAGGAGGGACCGTGTATTGTAGGCAATGGCATCCCATACCATCACACTAGCTATGGTAGTGGTGTGTCGCTGTAAAGCAAAGGCAGGATTGAGGCGTTCAACACAGGGTCTCCACACACGAACACGATTGTCATCACAGCTGAGATCGAATATGGATTCATCTCTAAAGCATGACCTATTTCCATTCCGCTGCAGTACAGTTTCCTCGTGCGCGGCACCACTCCAGACGTAGGCGTCAAGGGCAGCCCACGTCATGGGGGCCGCGATCCCAAATGTTCTTCAGCCAGGCACTTTCGTATGGTTCGAGATACAGGGGCCCCTAGTGAAGGTGCTACCTGTGCCTGGATGGCGGCCAATGAAGCAGTTGTCTGTACGCGTGCATTTCTTACGATGTGGCGGTCTTCTCGACGACTGGTCTGTCGAGGGCGTCCTGAGATTGGTCTTCGCGTAAATGAAATCTCTCGGATCCACTGGTCCCAACACATTCTCACAACACAATCAGAGTGGCCTAATTGACGAGCTACTCACCTAGCTGTCCACCTAGTTTCCATCATGACGATGATTTTCCCCTCTCAAACTGTGACAGCTGCTCATATTGCCTTCGAAAGTGGCGTATGGCATGTCTACCTCAGTGTTTTCTTTGTAAGCGATTCCGCACACTTCAACAAGCTTTGGTTACCTGTTTTATACTCCACGGAGAACAACATTAAACGCCCTCTACCGGCTATACGTAATGCGCAATCACGCTGCATTTCTAAACATCTGCATATCTTTCCGACTTGTACCTTCACGCCAAGTTTCGTTACGATCCGTAATTATTTCTTGGTGCGCTAATTTTTTTGTCCATGATTATATATTGAAAAAAGGCAATAAAAAAAGTTACATAATCATGAATATAATAAGATTAGTATTTTCACACTAATTTTCTAAATATATCATAAATGGGAATGTGATTTAATACTGAAAATATGTACTGCAAATGACTTAGGTTAGCCATCAAAAGGTAAGCGAGAGAGGGCATCAGCATTTCCATGGTTTTTCGTCTTACGGTATATAATCCGTAAATCATAACGTTGCAAGTCTAGGGCCCAACGAGCTAATTTGGTACCGTGTGGTAGTCCTTTGGTTAAAAATGTAAGAGGTTTTTGTGATCAGACACAACCTGTATTTGGGATCCGAAGATTCAACAGCCAAACTTTTTCAATGCACTTAGCACGGCATAGGCCTCTCGTTCTATCGTACACCAGTTCATTCGGCATTTAGTTAATTTTTTTACTGTAGAATGCAATTAGATGTTCTATTCCGTTTTCATCATTCTGTGCAAGGCATGCACCGACTATAGTAGCAGAAGCATCTGTATACAGCTGAAATAGGCGGTTTAACACAGGGGTATAGAGGGTAGGCATTTCGATTAAGCTTTTCTTCAAACATTGAATAAATTCTTCGGCTTTGTCATCCCAAGGAATTTTATTTGAAAAAACTCTTCTTATTTAAAAATTGGCCCAAAGGAAAAACAATGGAAGAAAAGTTCTTAATAAAATTTCATGAAAAGGCCTTGTCCTCATTTTGGTTTTGGTCGTTGGCGTCAGTAACTTTGACAGATTTTCCCTTTTTTTTGAGGATCAGGTGCATTTTTCCCAGGACCAACCATGACCTAGAAATTTAACTTGGCTTTTTCCCGAAATCACACTTCTTTAAATTGGCGGGGTATTCCAATTTCTCTCAAATCTTAAAAACTTTTTTTCCAAGTGTTTTATGTGATCGACCACGTTTTTTTAAAAATACTGTCACATCTTATGTAAGATCTACGGTATGTATGATGAGGACAACATTTAATCGGTAGATTTTTGAAATGCACTTCCGGCTTTTCCTCTTTCCCAAAAAAGGAAAGGACCCCCCACTGATAATGTTCGGAAAAACTAATATCGTCAGATTTGAAATCAAACTTCAGAATCAATTTATGTAAATCCATTTTGGGAATTGTCCTGGATCTTTCCCTTCGTTTTCTTTTTCCTTCTTCTTTCAACCCCGATTCTTTTTTCCCCAAAGGTTCAAAGGGTTCCACCCCTCAAGCCCCTCTTCCTCGCCCAATCTCTTCCTTTCCACCATTCCTAATTCTGCTATTCTAAACCCTTTATTTTTTTCTAACTGTAGTTTCTTTTTTTCTGTTTCTGTCCGTCAATTCGAAGTTTTTTTTTTTTCTCTCCGCCAATTCCATCTCTTCATTTCTCTTACATTCCTCTATAATAGTGTTTAATATTGTTCTCTACATAACTCCTCGTCGAAGTTTTTACTATTCAAGATAGCCTCTCTCAACTCAAACACTTTCCAACCAAGGATATCTTCAACCCCCATTTTCGCAGCCATACCTGTAAATCTACTTTTAATCCCTTTCCTATGAGTTCCGTCTCGCCCCTTATTATAGTTATTCTAAATCAATTTAATAACTCTCTAGTTTAAAAACGCAAATATATGATTAATTAAACAAGGTTGGTTTTATATTTTTTAAGAAAATTTGTTTCGAACTTCTTTAGCATAAAATTTACAAACTTACACCTTGGATGCTAACTTTTGAATATGACATATCAAAATTAAATTCCACAAAATATTATTACTACAATAAGGAAATATTGTGCTACATAAAAATAATATCTTAATTTCTTAAAATTTGTAATCCTAAGGATTTTCAAAAATGACAGCAGTAAAAAAAATATCTTTATTCATATCACTTTCAAAATATAAATCAAAATAAAAAAAATCAACCTTTTAGCCAAAATAAAAAGTCATCAGTAATCTAAAACATATCTGAAATATCTGGTATTTTAAAAAATTTTAAATTAAAAAAATCATATATACTTATAAATAAAATTTCTACTTAGCAGACACAATATTCCTTAACAGTATTCAAAAAGAAAAACAAGTTATTAAACTTTAATCCAGTGCTTCTCAAACTTTCAATACTAGAGCCCCCACCTTTTCAATCACAATTTTTTTTCCCCCCTTAATAAATTACTAAAAAGCAATAATAATGCCTTTTTACGCTAAAGCTACAATACACGATCTTAATTATAAACCGTACAAATTAATAACATAAGTATTAAATTTTTTCATATGTTCCTTTTTAAAAAAAAAAAAAAGAAACAAAAGGGGTAATTATTATGTCATTTTCCTTTCCCAATTTTTAAATTTGGGAAAATAAAATTTCAAAATTTTTGGCTTTAGAAAACAAAAAATAGATGTCAGCTAAATATTGAAAAGAACTTTAGAGGGGAATTTCTAAAAACTTTTGCTCCCGCAAGACAAAACCTTGGAAGTCACTAATACTTATTAAACTTGTTCTTAATTCGGGATTAATTGGGTTTTAAAAATACTTGTTTGCCACACACACACTGAAACATTAAAAAGTATACCCCCGGGAAATACCCGCTCTTTACGGGGTTCATTTTTTAAAAGAAAAAGAAACTTAAATTTTTTTTTTTAATGGCGACCCAATTAATAATAATAAAAATTATATATTGAATGCAATAAAAATGTACTTTGACACTAAAGTTTTTAATATGATCTTAATTAAAAACCTACAAATTAAAAATAAGTATTAAATTTTTTATATATGTTACCTTAAGTAATATATATTTCAAGAAAATTTACTTTTAAGTAATAGGTTAATTATGTTACATTTTTTTTCCCCCAATTTTAAACTGAAACAGATTGAGAAATAATTTTAATTTAAAGTTTTTTTCCCAAGATCCTTTTCAAAAGTACAAATGTCATTAAAATAAATTATTTTGCTCTTTATCATATCCTTTCTTGGCTTTCCCTTTCGCAATTTCCGATCTAAAACCCTCGGACGTCTGCACAAAACATGTAAAAATGCTGTACCTCTAAAATTTCCCTAGTCAGTCTTGGCCGAATCGATTAGCTACCGAATCTCTTTTGAATGATTTATAATTTACACGTTAATTTTAATTCCCGGCAGTGGATTAAAAAAAAAATCATAGATATATTTTAAATCGCAGCGGCATTCGACGATAATAAAGCATCAAAAAATACACAGACGGGGGGAAAAGTAGCAAGTTAAGAAGGGGTTAGGGATCCATTTCAAAACACTTCGAAGGCCTCAACTGCCGCAAAAGATATTTCATAGATTTCCCCCCAGGCGAAAAAAGGGGCAATTTTGTTAAATACTTTTAATTCTGGTAGAGATGGATCTTTTTCTGCACTAGAAAACAAAAGATTTCGTATACTATTCCGTTTTTAACATCATCCTTTGTGAATCCGGTTTTCTGCGATGACTTCTTTGAAGAAAAATATAGATCTGAGCTAAATATCAAAAATAACTCTGAGTGTCATTTTTACCCTTTCCTTTTAAAAACTTAGCTCTGCAAGACTAGCCCGGGGAAAGTCACTAATAATTATTAAACTTGTTCTTATCCGCTAAGTACCCACTCTTAACACAAGTTTATTTTTTTAAAATGAAAAAATACATTATTCTTGATATAATAGCAATTGAAAGGAGAGTCCAATGCATGACAATATATACAAAATTAAAATATTTATTGAAATAAATAGGGGCCCCAAAAGGAGGGTCATCTCCCCCCAAAAACCCCTTACCGATTGATTATAATTTTAAGATATAAGAAATTTTTAACAAGTATTTGTTATTAATGTTTAAATTTTTATTAATTATTAATTATTTATTCAGAAATTGTTTTTTTTTTTTTTTCCCAAAAATAAAAATAAAAAGGGCATGATACAAGATTTGCCGCCCCACCCCCGCCCTTGAAAAAATTCCTTGTGGCTCGAAATAAATACTCATATTATAAACGGTTTTGAACGAACTGTAATTTTTAAACCCGCAAATTTCATTTAGAATAAATGTTAAGTAATAAAAAAAATAAAAAACCCAAAGAATAACAATTGTGTTTTTTTTAATATTTAAAGCGAAAAAAAATGTTTAAGCCCCGGGATCAGGTGTGCACTAACAACGTTAAAGTCGCGGGCATGATGCACCCCTTTTTTTTTTATAATTATTTTCAATATACAAGATGAAATCACAATTTCAGTGAATAAATTTATGAAAATTTTTAAATTACCTATTTGATTTTTTAATTTTCTTTCAAATTTGAGAAATAAACTAATAAAACTAACTAAATTGTTCCAAATGCGCGTGACCTTAATAAAGGACACAAAACACAGACACTTTTAAAATTGGAAAGTTATTTGCAACAAAAATGTCCCTTTTTTTCACATTATTTAGTTTTAATGTCCTTTGATGATCGACAAATATCCCGTTGCTTTATCTTGCTTTTCTTTTTGAAAGGGGGGAACATTTTGCGGAAGTTATGGCTTCTATTTTCTTGATAAAGTTCTTAAGTATATTGAAAAATTTTTCCTTTCGTTTCATGTTTTTGCTTTTTACAAATTTACTTTCGCTAACATGAAATATGCATTATTTCAGCAAAAATGTTACCCTTGTTTGATCAGCTTTCCCCCTTTTTTTAGAGATCAAGATCCCAATTTTTTTTTTTATTCAGCTCATTTACATTTGTAAAATAATCGTCTACAACATCCAAATTAAAAACGTTAAGTTATTCATTGGGGGAAAATGCACTTTCAAAAAATATTTTTTGAACAAAATGGCCCGCCCGGGAAAAATATAAACAAGGTCCTTGACAAAAACGCCCACCAAAAAGAAATTTGTATAATTATTTTGTCCCCCTTTAAATAATTTGGGGAATTTCTTCAATCATTGGTAACAAAAAAAATTTTCCATTTTTGATTATATATTTTTGTTCTAAAAAATAAATTTCCAAAATTTTTAAAGTCTCAATATTTATGTACTAAAAACTCTTTACATTTAAAAAGCAAACAAAATAAATTTTTTTAAAAAAGGGGGTAAGATAACCTAAAGGTTCAAAGTCAGAACTTATTTTTATGTTAAAAAAACTAAAAAAAATTATCGTAATTACAGAAAGCAAACAAAAAAAATTTTTTTTTTTTTATTCGAAGCTTGGGTTTAAAGTGCCCCTTTTTTTTCCCCCAAATTAAATTTATCAAAATTTAAAACTGATTTTTATTTACAGAAAATTTTGTTTTTCCATTCCGTAAATTACTTTTTTATCCTTTTATTTTCGATATGCTCGGCCCCCTTTAAAGGGTTTTTGTGGGCCCCCCCAGAGGGCGTGCCCCAACAGTTTGAAACACTGGTATACCATAAAAAATAAATCTTGGCCAATTAATCCTTCAAAGTGCATAATATGCTTATCCATGTATCATAAAACTCTTTCACATTGTAAAAAAAACGCAACAAATTATATAAATTTACAACTTCCTAAAAAGGGATGCAGATAAACATAACAGTAAGTTCAAAAGTAAGCAAAAAGTAATATTTTAGGTTAAAAGAAACTAATAAAAAATCTCCCCATCGTAAGATTACAAAGCAAACAAAATATTTTTTATTTAGTTATAGGATCAAAGATAGCTAATGAGCGTTCAAAGTAGAATCTTTTATTTTTGATGACTTTTTTTCACCACAGATGATACATATATATCATATCAATGTAAATCTGTATTTTTTTTATTATATCAAAAAGTTTATAGTTTTGCTTCATTCCAGTAAATTAATTCTTTTTAACCTTTTATTTTCGATATGCTCGAGCCCCCCTTGAAGGGTTACCGCCCCCCCAGGGGGGCGCGCCCCACAGTTTGAGAAATAATAGACATTTCACATAAAAAATATCATACACTTTAATTTAATATTCTGCTTAATTCAGAAAATACATAATGACAATTTGTTTAATTCAGTAAATATTTTAATACCATAAATCATCCATCAATTCGACGTATGAATTATAAACATTCTTTCTAGTCTCTCTGTCTCTGTCATACTTAAACTCAACAAAATTTTATACTTTTCATAATCTTTATATGAACTGATGTTCAATACGAAATATAGTTGTATCCTAATATTTTATGAAGTTCACACATTAAACTCAAACAATACTTGTACTGATGTTCAATAAAATTAGAAAAATAATTTTTTCGCAAATTCATAATGTTTCTGGTGAAACTCAAAAACTATCTGAACTGATGTTCAATAGAAACAATATATCTAAGCTTCCCCTAATCTTTCAGATAAAACACAAATAAATATCGTTTCAAACTCTTGGAATAGATGATATAATTAGAACAAAACGTTCTCAATTTAAATCAGTAAAGAAAAAATGTTTTCTATGGCAGAAAACCAATATATATATATATAAATATATATATTTCTCACAGTGATCATTTAAATTGATTATTCCGGGGCCGTGGAGAATTATTAGGTGTAAATTTAGGTCTTTGCTTGGCTTGGGATAAATGGGATTTGAGTAATTTCCTTGTCCGAACATGACATGATAAATGGGTGTTATCAAAACATTTTAGCGCTGCCCCCCATGTTCTTCCCCCTTTTTTAAGAAAAAGGAGGGAATAAAATGAAATTTTTTGGTTTTGGTTGATAAAAAATTTTTGTTGACAAAAAAGGAAACCCCTTTCCATCGACCCTTTCCTTTGCCCTTGAATTGGCAGAGTTGGGTGGGGGTGAAATTTTTAAATTTGTTTTTCATATGAAAAGAAATACGGGAGTGTGTGGGGTTTGTGACTGTTTGGTGTTTCCGACGAGTTGTGGGGGATTTTTATCAATAGTTTTAACCCCTAGGTCTATTAAATTTTCTGTATGTCTTGTTTTTTGTGTGTCTAGGGAGTCCCTTAATTCCAACCTTGATTGGTCTCTTTGCTTGGGTTTAATCCCAAAAAATTTTGATATTTTTTTAGTTTTTCTAAGGTGTATTGTTGAGTAGTCGGGAAAATTTAAAATTATTATTTATAGCCTGATGAGTTCTCCGGTTTTCTTTGTTGGGGGAAGGGGGGAAATTTTTTTTTTAGTGAGCGTTTTTTAATTTACCCAAATGTAATTTTTTTCTATGTTGAAAATCCCGGGAAGGTGGGAGGGTTTGAGTAAGTTTTTTTTAAGGGGTGGTGTTTTTGGGGAGGTGTTAGCCGGTGTTTTGTGTTGCATTGTGTTGCGGGTTTCCCCTGCCATACCCGAATTTAAATTTTTCATTAAGCCCCGAAATTTATTGTTATTTCCAAGTTAAAATTTTAAATTTTAAAGGGCCTTTTTAGTAGTGTGTTTAAAAATAGGAGAAGGAAGTGCCCTTTTTCCCTTTCTTTTAAGTCGTTTAAATTTTTGGGGGAAGTCAATAGTTTGAGTTTTAGTGGGAGAATTTAAGGGGTAGAGTGAACCCTTCACCGGGGAAAATCACAGCGGAGGGGAGTGTTAAACTCATTTTACCGCTGATATTTGTCTCTCGTCCCAAGGTAACCCTTTTGTGAAGGAGGGCCAGTTCCGGATCATTTTGGGACGAAAGGAGGCGATTTTGATGTGTAACATTGCGGCATGATGAATTTTTTCGTTGGTCGCCCGGCGACCCCAAACCCCGTCGCTTCTTCAGAGTGGGGTGGAAGCTTTTAGAGGGGGGAAAGAGGAAAGAACGTGCTAACCGTCTTGTTTCCCTGGTCAAAACCCCCTTTGGGTCGGAAAACGTGGTGAACGGTTGGCGGTTAAAAGATAAAATCGACGAAAAGGCTGAAAAATGCCCCCACAGATCAGAATAGTCGACGTCCTACCCTTTTCCAGCTCTAAAAAAGAGTTTTATAGGAACCCCTGGGGGCTATTATGACCTCCCAGAGAGAGTAAAAATAGTACGGGCGTAAAGGAAGAGGCCCCGTACCAAGTGCCCCAAACGAGAAACGTAACCGAAACCCCCCGTTCCACATTTTTTTTCCCCGATTCCGTTGGCGGGGTTATTAATAAAAAATTTAATTATATTACCGGGCCACAACATTTTTATGAATTCACTTTTGTCGGGATTTATTTAAAAGAATCTGGGGCATGGGGTCTGATTTCCCACTTCAAACTTACAAATTTTGGAAAAAGAAAATGATTTGTATACAAATAAAGCTAGCAAGTTTAAGTTTTAAATTGGGAAAAGTTTGCATATTGACTGCTATATCTTTATTAAAAAATCTTCTGTGCGTTTTATGTGACTAAACTCCCCCAAAAGGCGGGACCATTTTAGATTTTTTTTGTGGGGTTTCCCCTTTGGATCCGAGAATGGTTTTGGGATTAAAAATTCGGTCCAAATCCATTAGTTAAAAAGATATTTATTAAAACCTTAAAACACAAATTTTTTCCCCAATTGTGCTTTTTTTTTAATGGGGGCAAAAAAAAAAAAAATAAGAGGGGGGAAATTTTCCGAATTTTGGGTTTTTAAAATTTTGAAACCAAATTTTTTCTATCAAAATCAAAACCAAAAACTAATTGAGATTCAAAAAAGATTATTCATTTCGCACGATAGGGGTTTATACTTTATCATATAAAAAAAAAATATAATGTGTGTTTGTTCAAAGCCGCTACCCCCCGAAAAATACTGGACCCCATCCCCCTGAAATTTTACATAAAGTTGCATTGGGCCGGGCGGGTTCTTATCTACTTATTATTTCCGTAATTTCTTTTAATTTTTAAAAATTTTAATTTTTAAAATGATTTTTCTGGCGTTATGGCGTCCCTTAAGTTTCCACTAAAAAAAAATTTATACTTTTAAAGCAGTTTTTGGGAAAATTATTCAAAAATTTTTACTTTGGGGTTTTTTTTTTACTTAGGGTTTTATCGGTTGGAAATTTATCCAATTTTTTCTCTTTTTTTATATTAAATTAAATTTTTGAATAAATCATTTTTTTTTGATTTTTTTAACCAAAAAAAAATTTTGTTTTAAATTTTTTTGGGAACATTCATATAGTTTTTCGCGGAATGTTTATGTGTGTATTTTTCAAAATTTAATTTTTTTCCTTTATTAATTTTTGAAAAAGGAACATTCTTTTTTACAAAACCAAAACTTTTATTAAAGGGGATTTCAGTTTTTTTTTCAATTTAAATTTAACGGGTTTGGGATTGTATTTTTCCCTTTTCGTTACCCGTTTTTGATAGTATGAAAAATTTTCATGAATGTTAGTATTTTTTTCTTTTTTCTCCCGTAAAACCCGTTTCTTTTAAAGTATAATTTTTTTTTTTTTTTTTGTAATTTTTTTTCATATGTTTGTTTTTCTTTTTTTCTTCCAATTTTGGGGGTTTTAATTTTGGGCCCAAAATTTTCGACGGCATTGTCCTTTAAAAAAGTTTTTTTTTAGTCTGTATTTGATATTTTTTTTTAAAACTTGATGTTCCTCTTGAAATATGAAAAAAGATTTTCTTATATATAGGGGAAAAACTGTTTACTTTGATTTTTTCAAAATTTAGCCTTTTTTTATTTTTGATACTTCTTAAGATTTCATTTTATTTTTGGAAAAAGCTGTACCCCCCAAATTTTCTGTGGCTCAGTCAGGTTTAAAAAGAGGTAAAACCACAAGGTAGTTAATAGTTTAAAAAAGAAAAAATAAAAAGGGAAAAGGGGTTTTTAACATTTTTGCAGCAATCACCAACCCCTTTATTCAAAATTGGCAACCAGATGCTTCATTTTATCTAAAAGTCGCCAATAGGTTGCGATAAGGGAAAAATACCGTTTTTTGTCCTTTAAAAACTCCGCCGGTTTAACCGTACCATAACCGAAAAAAGCCCCCAAAAAAAATTTTTATAAAAGGGGGCCCCTAGGGGTTGTTTTGGAATTTCATATGTTTTTTTTTAACCCCCCAAGTATTTTGAAAAATTTGGGTTCAGTGCCCCTAAAAAATTTCTTTTTTCAGAAAAAACTAACCGGGGTCATCATACTGGGGCCAAAGTAAAAACTTTTTGGGGTGGAATTACATAAACAAACTGGAAAAGGGATTGGGAAGGAAAACAGACAAATGGCAAGTACCTGTTGAGAAGCTGGTGGTCGTAAGATTTTTAATTATTTTTTGGGACTTTTGAAATACCAACAATCAAAAAAACTTTGTTGGTTAAAAAGGCCCCCCTTTTTGACTGCCATGTATTTTGGTTTGGGGAAATTAAAAGTGCTTCGTTTCAAAATAATGTCGCCAATAGGTTATTATACGGGTACCTTATTTTTTTTTAAAATTTTAAGCTTCTGCATTGATAAAAAAATAGTTGTTCTTTTTTTTGTCAGTTAACGTTAGTATTTTTCATTTTTTAATTTATTTTTTCTTGGGAAAATATACTTTAGATAATTTTTTAATAAAATACCAATTTTAAAGACTTTCTTTAAGGAAAATCGCGAAATGTTCAAAAATAACGCCACTTTGGGGAAAACCCCAAAAATTTTGTGTACTGGAAAGGCAATCATGTGCTTCATTTCCCATAATGTCACCAATAAAATTTTCGGGTAATATGTGCTTTTTTTTTGTACATTACTGTAACATTAGATTGGCCCCAAACCAAAATTTTGGGGATTTCAAAATCATGCCCAAAAAGGGAACCAAATATGAAAAATTTAAAATTTTAGTGTTTTTTTCCTGTTTTTCCCCGTCACCAGTAATCCTTTAATTCAAAAAAAATTTTGTTTTTTTTTATTTTAGTACTAAATTTTTTTTTTTCTCGTTATGTACCTTTCTGCAAATATTTTTTTTCACATCTGATGTTCCCTTTGGGGAAATTTAATAATGGGATTTCTCTTAAATATGCTTTTATCTCTTTTTTAAAAATTTTTTTAAAATTTTATTTCATGTCTGTCTGAAATACGAATAGCAAAAATAAATATTTTTAAAAATGTATATTGTGTTTTAAAAAAAATTTTATATTAATTTAAAAAAAATATTGAGCCTTTTATTTTTGATATCTTTTTAAGATTTAATTTTATGTTATAACTTGCTGTACCCAGCTACATGTTGCTGTGGCTCAGTCAGCTTAAAAAGACTGGTGCACCATAAAGTATGCCATGTGAGGCTTACAAAAGTAATAATACACAAGAATTCAAACAAATAAAAGAAAAGGTACTTGCGTATTATTGCAACAATCACCAACTCTACTAATAACTCTCCAAGTTGGCACCCTTGATTTTTATATGAGCCTTATTTAACTATTATATTGCTTTCCTTATGAAAGAAATTTATTCTACTTTCAACGCAAATAAATTTATTACTTCTGTTTATTTCTATTATTTTGAAAAATTGCAATTATGCAATTAAAAAAATAATAATTTATATCGATATTTACTGGGTATTATGAGAAACTTATTAAACTTTGAAGATGTCACATTGAGTTATGACTCGCACCAATGGAAATTATGTTTTACCTTTTTTTTAAATATGAAATAAGAAAATTGAAAGAAGTTTTGGCTCTAAATTTATTAATCTGGGAACCGAAAATGTTTTGATAAGATGTAAAACTCATTTTCAATATTAAAATGTAATGGAATTCTCTTCTGAATTCTCCTTGGAGCTTTAATCGAAGTACCAGATCTTTCACTTGAGATTTTAACATTATCTCTTAGCCTCGTCAATGGACTCCGCGTTTCCCCTTCCAAAACTGTCTAGAACACGCTTGTTTTCTGAGCACACTGAGGAACGTGTCCCTCTGCTTGCGAATAATTCTTTCCAGCATTCGCTTAAAAAAATTACTACATTGCCAACATCAAAAATCTTTGATCCTACAACACTGTTTGTTATGCCTTTGGTCTCATCTGCTTGAATAGAGAAAGATTTACTTTTAAATGTGAAACATCTTTCCTCTCGGTTGCTGGATATTTGTAGGAGTGATTTCGTGTAAAGAGACAAAAGTGTGTTGCAGGATGTGACGTAAGCGCGCGCTGCTTGATTTGAACAATGAGAGCGCGTGGTGGTGTATCTTCGCTACCCTCGCATGGGGGTCCAACTCTAGTAGCCGTCAAGCCCTCGACCGCTTGACTCTAAATCCTCAATCAGTGTGTAAAATCTACCCCTTAATTGCATGAAACTCTATTAAGCCGAGCAAATAATTTGCTTATTTACACACTAATCCTCAGACCAGTTTTAACGTACCACGCCAATCTGGGAACATGAAGCTAAAACTCATATTAATCAAAATGAAGCTTCTCAAAGCATCATTCTCCGCCAAATATTAAAAGCTGAATGGTTCACGAGGAATAAAGACCTTAGATTCGCAAGCAAAATGATGTCTATCAGACAATTTTTCAAAAAATTAGCAACTAACTTCTTTCAAAAAATTGATAACTCTAATAATCCTTCGATCTTGATTATTGAAAAATATATCCCTGATCCTAATTTTAACAGATCCAGGAACATTCTTTCGGATGCTCTCTGCAATTAAAATTCTTAATTAAAATAATTTCACTCTTCTCACAAATGTTAAACGCTCACTTTTTACTTCTTTCCACGAGCCTCGTGGTCTAGTGGTTATGGTAGCTGACTTGTGAAATGAATTGCCCCTATTTCGCTTCCCGGGACCTCACTATTTTCAATATTTCTTTAAGGGATGGTGGACTTTGAAATTGGCGAAAATCGTCCAAAATATGGAAAAAATTTTTTTTGTGAATTATGAGTTTCGTGAGTTCACTGAACCATATGCAAAAAACCGCATGTGTCTAAGTAATTTTATTAAAAAGTTATAAGCATTTAAAAAAATTTAAATGGACCAAAAATGTAAAACAAAAGCATGTGCTTAGGTTGTCATAATTTTTGAGGTTTTTAATATTAGAATTAATATTTTCGTGTTTTAACAATCCACATTTTAACTGCAACCTTTAACTGTTTTATCGCTGTTTGCTTATTCCACTTGTTTACAAAAGTCGAAAGTATTGCCTGTTTTAAAATTGCATATCTTTGATTGCTGTCTTTTTTCTTAGTAATATTTATCTTTACGGAATCAAATTTTTGTATCTAAAATTCACAAAAAAGCTTCAAAAACATCTACAATTGTCCTGTATTTGTTTACAATGGATGCTATTAGTAGGCGCTATCGAAAACCTAAAGGTAGGCCATCAAAAAGAAGGAGTTTGTGTGCATCCAAAGTACAAAAGAGATGGGGAAAAATCACATGCAAAGTGATTTTGATAGTAATATGTTGCTAAAAACTCTGATATTCTGCTTGCTGAAACTTAAATATTATGCATACTGAAAACTCTATTAGTGATGAAGGTTCAGATGCTGGGGAAAATGAACAATATTTGAATGCAAGTGCCAGCAAATTTCAGATGTTTCCTTCTACATCAACATCAACTTTTTGTCCTAGTGAGAAAAGTACATATGTTTTGATGAATAATGATATGTGGTTTTCTTTTTTAGGGTTTATAAAATGTGATGAATTGATATGTGCTCATTGGATGTTGAGTGTAATGGTGCTTATGGTTTTCTTCAAAAATAGAGCTAAAATGTAAAAGCTGCAAAAAAATATTTAATTCTGTATTTTCTAGCCCACGAGATGATAAATAGCAAATGTTTTGGGCAAATAAAAAGCTCGTTGAAGCTTTTCAAAAAATTGGGAAAGGTCATGCAGCATTAGAACTTTTTCTATGGCTATTGGCATTCATGCAATGGATAAGAAAACATTCTCAAAATGTTTACTTAAATTATATGAAGAAAAGTGTAGTTTTAAAGAAGACATTCTTGAAATTTCCCGGAAAAGTGGTCCGAAAACACTGAAGATTTGTTGGCACTGCTAATGGTGTTATAGACATCACCGTTTCATATGATGGAACATGGCAGAAACGGGGGCATTCATCATTGTATGGGATAGGAATTGTTATCGACATTTTGACTGGGCTGATTATCGATTACGAAATCCTTTCAAATATTGCCCAGAATGCACTACCGCAAAAAGGGATCTTGGAAAATAGTGCTGAGTACTCCATTTGGTACAAAATCACACCAAGAAAGAATGCAGCGAAAATTATGTAGGATCTTCTAATGCCATGGATGATGATTGATGATGATTTTTGTGAAGAGGGCACCTAGACTGCGTCAGCAGTCACCAACCCTATCTGGTTATTCAATGTTCATGATTATTTGCAGCTTTGGTTGGGAGAGGGAGGGGCGTGACTTCAGGAGGGAGAACCAATGAGAGTGCTGTGGAGGTGGAGGCTTTGATTGGAGGTTGAGTGAGCTTTTTAAACTGCACTAGCTTTGACTAGAAATTATTCTAATTTTAGTTTATTATTTTAAAGACAACTATTATAAAGAGAAAATAATTAGGAGGGAATTTAAAGGTTAAAATAATATGAGATTAAACTTTATCCATGAGAGGCTTCTGCTAGTAGGCAGGTTTTCTTCAGTAAATTTGCATTTTAAATTTAGAAGATCGAGAATTTTAAGTTTTCTTTACTAGGTTTTGAAATGACATTAAAAGTTCCAGAACTTGTATTAAGTCAAATTATCATTTTTGCTGGCTAGGGAATCCACGGGGAATCTTCTTTTCTGTTATCATTTTTATTTTCATTATTAATGGGGTTTGACTAGGGATTTACTCCACTAACAATGTTAGCGAAAAGAAATTCCTTCTTTAATCCATTTGCGAAATTTTTCTTTTCATTGGATCAACGAAGGGGCACCTTTCTTGGTTGTGGGAATTTGGGACATTTTGTATAACATGCCGAATGACCGTAGCCCTCGCGAGTTAATACAAAGGGACTTTTCCTGTCTTTCTTTGATTTGGCAGTTTCTCGTAGCGTGCGCTTTACCGCATTTTAAACATCTGGGTTGCATGTGGCAGTTCGCGGCAGTATGAAAAAAGTTATTACAAGTTGAAGCAGGTTATTCACTCTTGCAGAGGTAACCCTCAACTTCACTTGTAGAAGTAACCCCCTGAATTTGTTAAATCAAATATTTTGCTACTATTGGCGTTCTCGGGAAGTATTGAAAATATGGAAGGGTTTTTGTTCTTTTTCGAGATAAGCTGCGTACAGCTTTCAATTGCAAAACCTTCTTCCTGCACTAAATCGTTTGCGATATCTTCGATTTTAGAAACTCGGGGAGACCTTTTATTGCAGCTTTATCGGTTTGTCCAGGTTTACGGTTAATTACATAGAATTCGAATTCTTTATCCGCTTTCCAAGAAGTGGATAAGAGTTCAGTATTCTTCAAATCATTGTGAAAATTTTAATCACATCACCGCTTGAGTTCTATTGCGAATTTTTGGGAATTTTTTCGAAATTAATTTAATTTGATCGCGGAAATTCTTTTTGATTTTTAAGCATGACAGGTGGGGAAGTTTAGTCGAGGGAGTAACTACATCAGAAGTTACATTATTATTGTTAGTCGGGGTGGATGTTTGACATCCTGTTCTAAGAATCCGAGAAATTATTTCTCTCGTTTCCTATGGGATCCTGGTTAGTGACGGGGGAAACGGGCCTGGCCGTCTTTTAGGAAAGATAAACTCTTTACGTGGATTCTTGCTTTTTTAGCGCTTTTACATAACTTTTTACTTTAACTTTACACTTGGTTTTTCATCCGAAAATGGGATCGTTAGAATTAAATTTCTTCAACTACCAAGGTAGTGGGAATTTTATACTCATTGCAATCAGTTCTAGTGCATGGGGGAGGGTTTTAAGCTCACTTACCATTTCCTCCTTTTTCATAGCCATGGCTTGGAATTGCTCATCCGGTAGATTTCGGAGAGAATTCTGGCCAAGGTAGGTGAACTTGCTAGGCTTTCATCGAGAGTGACTTGTGAAGGGCTGAGATACCGGTGAAGCTGTATCTCTATAAACTTTTCGCAGGCAGCAATTTTCGCTTGTCTAGATGAAAATTCATTTCACTTCTTATAATCACTCATGATCGTCGGTGATCCAAACGCGGAGCTCAATCAATCGTGGTTTCCATCTATTCACCATGGAAATTAAAACACAGAAATTATGGAAAAAGATCCATTAAAATTGTGGTATGCGATACGTGAGCATCTTGTCAGATGGTGATGCAAGACCTATCAGCATTTATCATCATTAAATGTGGACTGCATAAAATTGTGAAGAAGAATGCGTAACCATTGGCAAAAAGGCTTGGCACAGGACTCCGTAAATAAAGATTTCAGGTGGCCGGAATAAAGGTATATCACCATTGGTGGGCGGAAAGGGCAACCTCGAAAAGAAATACCATTGTGAAACTGACTAGCTTTACAGAAAGCTGCATAAAGAATAATGCACCAGGATGTAAGAAAAATAGAAAGGTCTGGGCTGGCTTCATTGTTTCATTGTTCATCAACAGATAAAACTCAAAAGCATAGTAAATGCCCTACTGGTTCGACATCATGGTGCTTTTACCCAGAGGGCATTGGCTAAAATAGAGAACCCTATGTCCCATTCACTGAAGTGAAAAGAAACCCAAGCTGTCGGAACAGAAGTTCTGGAAAAATAACTTCCAGTATATCAAAAGGCTTGCAAACGATGAGCTTTTAGAAAGATACAGTGTGGGGAAAACTCAGAATGCCAACGAAAGCATCCACAGTGTCATTTGGAAAAACTGCCCAAAAAACTTTTGTTTCACAAAAAGCGACTTGAAATGTAGTGTTATATACGCCATAGGTGGATATAATTTTTGGTTAACTTCAATAGTTTGGCTATTGAGCACAATGAGTTAAGTGCTGTATCTGTGGACATTTCCATAAACGTATTAAACGACGGCTTAGCTCAAGAGAGTGAAAAAAAGAATTCTAGTGATTGGAAAAAGAAAAATTAGTAATAAATTGGCCAAATCATCCAAAATTACAAGGAACATTAAAAAGAAGGTGAAACATATGGTCTGGCAAATTTTAAATGTTGTTTTTCCAGTAAATTAATATTTATTTGTACTATCACACTGAAAACATTTACCGAAAAACTGTATCATGTGAAACCATTTTATACTTTTATTAATTTTTTCTCTCTTCAAATTATGCTTGTAAATAAATAACCTAAGTATAAATATGTCTGTTATTAAATAAAATGGATGTTTAATAATATCGAACAACAATTATAAAAGCTAAGTGGAAAAACATTTTAAAAGTGACTTTCTCAAAACTTTGTTTTCAGATTTACGTGCTTTTAAAATGTTCCATGCGTCTCAATTTTTGAGCAAATTTGCTTGAAATTTCTCGTGAAAGAATACTGATAAGTACATAAATAATAAATCTGGGTACCCATTTAAAATTTTGACTTCATTTAGATAGTTAAATTTCATTTTAGTGTACAAAATCCGATATTTTACAGAAAATTAAGTACAAATGAACAAAACCTTTCTAAAAAAATTAACCGGTGCATGAAATTGCTAAATAATACCCATTTATGTGTGTAGCGTGTACTAATAAACATTAATAATGTTAGACGAAGTCAAAAATAAAAAATTGAGACGCATGGAATGTTTTTTAAAAAATTTAAAATTTATTAATTTTTTTAATTTTTAAAAAATTTAGTGAAATTTTTTTTAAAGATATATTTGATCTAGTTTGGCAATCCAGTGTATATGCTCACTTAAATTTTTCAAACACTCTTACTTAATAATTAAAAAAAAAGGTTTTGAAAGTCCACTGTCCCCTTAAATCACTTTAATTTTCCTTGGAAAATTATTTCTCCAGATCAAATTTAAACTTCCAAGTTCTTTGCTATTTTTTTTTCTATATGTATTTTATTTTTATTAGCCTTTAAAAAAAGCTGTTTTCCTGATTTCAAGTCATTCAATGTTTCTCTCATTTCTACAACGACTGAGTTCTAAGCTGCATTCCCACTGGTCCGGCCTCGCTCCGCCGATCGAAATTTGCTTTCATTCTCGATGCTTGCACCGTTTTTTGAAGCTATTTTTCTAGCACTTAAAGCATTTACATAGTTTTAAATTTTAATTTTTATTACTCTCATATAGGTGTATTTTACCTTTTAAGTATTTATTAATTAACAAAGGGCAAGAGTCAATTCTTACTGTCACTCAAAATCCTAACGATAAGAGGTTATAGCTCGGAAGAGCTAGGTACTCTGGTCATCAACCCAACGATACTCTGAATCCACTTCGCACATACCAGGAATTCTTATTAGGCTTCACCCAGGATAAACTTGTGATCTTTACATTCAATTGTCGAAGTCTCAGGGCTCAAAAACAGATTTCGACGACGTTATTTCAGAAAATTGTGCATTACTCATGTTGTCAGAGACGTGGTTAAACAACGAAGAATGTGTTTCGATACCTAACTTCGATTGCTGCGTACAATTTAATCGACCGGGCCATAGAGCAGCTGGTGTGATCTATCGCAAACAGAAAAACTCACATGTTGTAAATCCTCATATAGACATTACTTATCGTCAAACAAGTGGACCGGGTATTGTTAGTCAGCATATTCGGGGACATAAGTGCGGCAGAACGCTTATTTGAAAGTGGACAAACAGTGATTTCGGTGGTCGTATACATTTCTTCGAATCAAGCGGATAAATTGAAGATTTCCTGCATTTTCTTCTTTTACCATATACCGAAGGTGGTTCCGCTCTTTTAAAAAAATTATCACTCACTTCCAATGATTTTGAATGGAGATTTTAAGTTTAACTTCTGTTAGCCAAACGCTAAGACTCTCATAGATTTTTTGAATGAGGAACTCAAGCTCGAAATGAACACAAATCAAAATATTTCGGCAATTAACAGTGGTACTGTTATTGACGCTGTTTTTCAACGGTTTTTAAATAGATTGAAATTAATCAGTGTTTTGGATATATTTTTGATCAATTCAAAGACCAACGGCATCCTTTGTGCAAGGTAAAATTTTTATCCTATTTCATGACTATAACAACATTTGGTGATACAGTAACTATAACACGATAACTAACATCTACTCCAGGTTCATTATCTTTATCACCATGTAGAATGTAAGGTGATAAAATAGACATGTTCTTTTGCTCTTCTAATCACTTAAAAAATCACAATCATCGTTTTTGTAATCTTTATGTTTCGTATGCAGAAGTAGCGCAGAAACGAAGACTTCATTCTCATTTTTCACATACCACACACTAGACACTTAAGATAAAGACATTCTTCCTTCAACATACGGAAATCCGTATTTTATATATTCTTCACAATATTTTCTCTTACGCCTCTTTGAAGAACTGAAGACTGCCTGATTTCGACGTATTTTCCCCGAATTTTCAGACATATCAATTGTAGAACTCAGGAATACATCACTGTTCGTGTTTTACTTGAAACTTTGGCAGGTACCGGCTCTTAACCACTGATCCATGCTTTATTAAAAGAAAGCTAATCGATGTGGTTAGGGATGTGTGATTTTTAATAAAAAACAATACAATAACAAACTAATAACCTATTACCAGTAAGCCACATGGTGGAGTGAGACTGAGTGTAGCGCGCATCTATGCTTGGTGGTGAAACTCTCGAGTTGCTCATTGGTAACGGCTAAAAACTATTAATTTTTAAAAGAATACCTGCACGGTAGCTGTGAGGTAGTGTACACGTCCCTCGGGCCCTACTGTTGCGGGTTCAATCTCGGCTTGAGTCCATAGATTTCCTGGGTGCGAAAATCGTAAGCCCGCATGTCATATGATTATGTGGTATGTACAAGGTCCCTTGACTATCAGTTTGTCTCTGCTACTCGCGGCAAAATTAAATCATGGCAATATTTAGCATCCGGTGAGAGTTTGAGTTGAATAAAAGTCACAAACTTTGAAATTTGGTAGCGGGAGAGCCACACTTACATGGTGCTACCTTTTGAAATGGCGCCCACTCTTGTGGAATTGCCTTGACTGAAATTATCATAGCTGCCAAAATGCACCCAATTTGAAGCAAGCAATCATTTAGAAAAATGAATCTTGATTATTTCAGCAGCGGGTTTGGTACATAATAACGTTACTCTACACGTGTTCCTTTATTTCCCAGGGAAGATTCCCTACTTTCCATCCACAACACTAGTGCCACCTAGTGATTTCGAATTTTTAATATGAAAAATTCTGCAGCAATCGCTTTACTTCAGGAGTGGCTAACCTTTTTGGGAAAAATGCCAGTATATCTGATAAAAAGAAAAAAACAACCACGTGCCACTTCCAACTTTTTCAAGAAGCAAAATAATATGAAATTGTGACAAAATATATTTTTCATAGTTATTATAGTACTACGCAAATTACATATTTTTTAATGCAAGCTTAAGTAGAGCATATTTAAAAATAATAAAATGATTAACAGCCAATGTACACACTTAGGTTTAATTTTTTTAAAACTTTTCTTACAGTTTTTTGAATAAATTTCATTTGTATTCTAGCTGGTAACAATAAACATCTCGCGCAGAGAAACTAAAAAAGAATTTGTGAAAATAGCAGCAATTTTTTCTTCCATCATCCTGAAAAGTCCTCAAGAACATAATGAATACTGCGAAATGATAATAAATTTTTGAATTTAGAATCAGTTGGTGCATTTTCAAGTTTGATAAATTATTCCTGCAAAACGGTGAAATATGCTAATCTTTTTTCTCCAAAATCGAGGAACAAAAAGCAAAAGTTTGTTCTCAAATTATAAATGACCATAATTAGGGTAGGAAAATTACAATCTTTTCCTTGTAATCTTGAATTTAAATTGTTTTAATGTCCCACAATATCGGTAAGAAATCCTAAATCTCATAGCCAACCTTCATTCTTGAGCAGCAAATAGTTAATAGTTTTAAAGGCACTCTAAATTCCAAGATCTGATGAAGTAGGGCACATAGCAATGAAGGAATATTCTAAACATAATACTTATCAGTAGTAATTTAATTAAATGTATTTAAAATAAATTTTGATTGCTCTTTTTGTGTGTGTGTGCGTGTCAACAGCATTTCAATAAAATTGTAAAAATAATTTGTTGCTCATTATTATTATTTCAATTTTTAAAAAATTTTCATCAAGTTTTCAAGAGCAGCTGTTGCAACTTCACCGTGCTAGTGGTTGGCCACTCCTGCCTTACATTGTACAGAAACATTTAACTTTACTGTATACTCAGTAAGAATTACGAATTCTGTTCTATCATGCAGAGGAAAGTGTAATAGCGGCATCAGCGAACGGACTGTTGCTGTTGCGATAATATGCGGCCATACGTACTTTATATATTTGGTTTATACACTACAACACCTGGAAATTAACCCTTCGTGACGGGAGGTACGAAATGTGCATTCTTCACGGACGCATCTCAAGGGACAGGCGTTCCAGCCATTGCATTTTGGCGTTGCTGTGGAGGGACGGGCAGTTCAGTATTCATTTTCAGGCTGGAAGGTTTTGTGGCCATTTCAGGTGGCACCCTATGCCCATTATATTGAAATCAGGCAGCGTAGCTAAGGTAACCCTGACCTCAGTTTAGGTTATATTCTGCTCAGTTTGATATTTTCCACATCAACTGGTAGGGAGGGAGGGGGTAATTGAAGGTCCAACAGGAAACTCGGCTCATAAACTTTCCTCTTGAGATGAAACATTTTGCTCTTATAGTACTTATTTTTTTACAACGGTGTTAGGTGTTTTAAGCGTCAGTTCTACTTAAGATTTTGTTGTTTTTCCATTCATTTCAGCATGCTTTCTTATTTCCGAAACCACTTGGCTCAAGTTGCTAAACTGATTTAATTCGAAGGCATTTCCTAGCATATGTATGAACAAAAAGTTAGAAAAAGCCAAAGTGCCTTAGATCTGACCGTGTGTAAATAATAAGCCGTAATAAATACTAATAAAACTGTCAACAAACATTTTATGCTTGCAAATCATACAATGTGTAGGACTGCCGTTTCTCAGCAGTTTTCCACACACTCAATCTTCATTTTGTTTTGCTATTTCTTTTGTAATAATTTTGTCGTATTTTTTTATTAATTTGGATAATGATAACGTGTTTTGTCAATGAAATTTTGGAAAAAATATGAATAGATGCTACAGAAATTTATTTTCAGGTGGGTATACTTTATATAACAAGTATAAATTAAAGTGAAACGATTATTACATTCTACTTTTAATGTAACTGACAAATTGTGTGCATAATCTAAAGGGTACCAAAAATTACGACGTTAGGATTGAAATTTTAATGGCTATGCGTTTTTCTTAGAGTTAGGCTTGGCATTAAAAACGCCCGTCTACTGAAAAGGGTAGTCCTTACCCATTCATCCGCCCTAGCGAGCGGCTCCCAGAAATCCTTACGTCCTGAAAGAGTTAAACTCGAATAACTATTGTGCACATCCTATTTTAAAAATTTATAATTAAACATATGCCCTTTCTATAAAAATTTTTTCTTTCTAATGCTACGGAATACATTTTTTTTCTTCTTTTTACTCATTATTTTTTAATCCAAAAAATTTCATTCCAGACTTTTGGAATCAAAGATTCTAATTCTGAAAAAAAAAGATTGTTATAGAAAAAAACCTCACAAAACTAATATTTTTCACTGTGAAAAGCTTCGGATAATTTAATTCTTTTAAAAAATTATTCATGGTTTTTTTTTTTTTTTTTGAAAATACATAACGTTGTAATATATTTAATGAAATGGACTCAGAAAATTTAAAACATGAAAGAAGATTATATCTTACTTTAAAAAATATAAAAGTATCATTAATAATTTTCAGAATGTAATGAATTTTATATGGAAATTATAAGTGTTGTATGAAATAAAATATTTAATGAAAAAAATTGCCAGGAAATTAAAATAAAAACTCAATATTTTAGAAAATTAAGATTGGAAAAAAACTCAGATAACTGTAAATAAGACATCTGTATAATAAGTGAGGATCTCATCTCCAGATTAACAATAAAAGAAAATAAATTATTACTATTCTTAGAACAAAAACTTCGGAAGCCTTCAAAATAACATTAAAAAAAAAACAAGGAGAAATTGCAAATTTGCCGTACAATAGAAAAGCTCAAGTTTGTTTCAAGGTGCAACTCCTTTATGAAGTTGGTACGGAATACTGAAAATATGAGAGATGTTGGGGATGTTTGCACTGGAGCACCTGATCTCTGCGGATGCTTGGCTCTCCTATCTTGAAATATAGGGTTTATTTTGAATGCTTGGTTTACTTATTTATAAATAAAGTATTTTGGGCCTCAGCCCCATAAAACTGCCTTGGGGACTAGGAAAAAAAAATTAGAGGTTTGGAATTGATGGGTGAAAATGCATTGTCCCGGATGGATATCATTTGGATTAGTTGTTAATCAGATGACGATAGAAGACGCATCCAGTCTTTCATACGCCTTAGGCCTGTCTGATTTTTACTAGCTCAAAGCGGGGTAATCAGTGAAAATTTTTCAGTTCTATAACAGCATCCATGAATCAAAGGATTCTTCTTTTGCTAGACCACGGGTTATACCAGTACTTTTCCCAGAGGGTTTACTTTGATTTATACTGGTCTACTCAGGAGGGTGGCGCCATCTTTTGGGTGCCTTTAGAGACGTTTGCATAGGAAGTATTTTCTCTGATTTTTATGGAGCTAAGATATTTTAAGGGGTTTTCTTTATTTCGGTCTGGGGAGTTATACTTTTTTGGGTTTTGCTTAGAAATTTTAGGTGCAGTGATGGTGCGAGTTGGCTTCAGGTGGCGCACTGGTGCGAGATTAGTACAAGTTGGATTTTTCTAATGGCGTCGTTTTAATGGGGCAGTCACTCGTTCACGTGCAGCTATTTTATTTTAGACATCAGGTAGTCATTTACAATTTTTAGGAATGTTGGAAAAAATTGCAATTATAGCATTTGCATTGGGCCCTGGGCGTCTGTTGAAAGTGTCTATCTTAATAGTAAAGGTAGCAACACTTTTGTAGTTTGAAAGATGTCTGGAGGTCGGGGGATTTATTTAATTCGACTAAGAAGAAGGGAGTTTAGAGACGGTCTTGGCTTTGGTGGGCTGGGCAACTTTGATAATATCAAAGCCCCTTCATTGGTGGGTTTAATATCATCTACGTCGGTATTAATGGGTAGGGGCGCTTATGATGCGCAGGCGTTTGCGAGCCGGCTGCGTTAACAAGTACTGTTCACCTTTCAGCAGGAAATCAGGGTGATGACCCACGATATCATCGGGCGAGGTCATAATCATTTTTAGAAATTCTCCAGACAGTTTTGTGCCACTGGAAATTACAAGGAATTTTGCGTCAGCTGCGACAATTGGTTTGCTTAGTTCGTTTTGGAATTTTGGGTTAATGGGGGTAAATTTTCGGGCGTGGCTGGCACCACTGCGATATCCGGATCAGGATGCGATGCTGTTTCAACAAGGGCCTGGTATTGGTTTCATCGCAATGGGTTGCGGGGAAGCATAATGGGAGATCATTCTCGCGACTTTTGCTTCTTTACCGTTTTGTGGGGGAGATGAGAGTCCATGAATTGCGGGTATTTTTCTGGGTACTGAGTTATCTTCTGTTGTATGTGGCAGTTTCGGTTTTATCTATCGACTTCTTTGGGGGTATTTAGTTTATTCTTTGCGGCAGTCTCAGTTTGACTTTCCTCAAAACTAACTAATTCTTTTGGGTTTGAATCATTTTAATATGTTAAACATATTTAGGGGTCGTATTCCATTATGGTAGGCAGTTTGGGCCAAGAACCAAAGCAAAAGTCAACTCACCTATATCTGCGTCGAATTTCCTTTTCTGTTCATCACGTTTTTTTCTCTCATTTCATGATGTGACGGCAGGATCTGGATGTTTCAGGCGACATCGATCTAGGGAATTTTCGGTGACGGTCATTTGGGATCGAACTCAATCTCATTTAACAGGATCATCGTTAGTTCATTTAAAATGTCATGGTCGGTAGGGGGTGGTGTGTTCACCAGAGCGGTTTTCGAAACAGTCTGCTTAGTACGATGCCGTACGCTTTATTACGAAGATAATGCATTAAGGGTGGAAGCATTTAAGGAATGGCGGTTTTACTTATATATTAAAATTTTTGTACCTTATTTAGGTGAGTATTTCTTAATAATAAATAAGACTGCCAATAGCAGTTGAAACATCACATCTTTTTTTTGTCATACAAGGTGGAATTGGGCTACAAAGATCCATTTTCAATGCATATTAAGAACTGTAACTTTACTGCCTTTCTATAGTTTCACTTCTACGTGATTTTAAGTTACGCATTGATAAACTATCAATACAAATATTATTTACAAAACAGATCAATTTATAATGCATTTGTGGTATTGATCATCCAATAGATCTAATCTGCTATTTAAATACGATATTTTGTGAAAAGCTGGATCAATATATAAAATCATGTTCCCAACCGGGAAGGGTGTGAATATAAATATACGGAAGAAATTGGGTGCTATTCCCACTATCTGATTTACATGTCAGTGAAATGGAAGCTGAATATAATCGGAACACGTTGAATCCATGTTTGTAGAGTGGTATTTTATGTCTCTACAATAATTAAATTTTGTCCCAAATTAATAATTTGTTACTATAAAAATTCCACTTAAGGAAAAGGGTGGTCTTGCAAAAACGGACATATAAAAGAAATTTGTCCGAAGCCTTTTAATTTACAGCTCTCAGTGATTGTTGGCAAATGCATATTCAATGTTATACCTCTAAAAAAGAACTCTGTTTTATAATTTTTAAAGTGTATGGAGGAGCCTCATCGGTACAGTAATCATTAGAAATAATCTCAACGTCTTTTTCAAAAAAGGATATTTGCCGATCAGGGGTTTTCTTTAATATGGGTTTGGAGAAAGCACAGAACACAAACTTTTGATCAAAATTTCGTTACCGACATGAAATTAAAAATAATTTACAGCAAGGATGTACGTGCAAAAGCACCAGTGTCATTGCACATTTTTACTGAATTTATAGCCCTGTGGTAGCTGTTAGGATAACGACTTCAAATATGAAAGCAGGTTCTGATAACAAAACTAGGTCACTTGCAAGCGACATCTAGCGGAAAAAAGAATGGAGAAAACCGGCTGCACTGGTTATCGCCACAAAAAGAGCATCTACAGCATCTCATTCACAATTTCCAAGATGATGAAAAAAAAAAGAATTTGTTTTTTAACTAAAGCCATAGGTTCTAGATTGATAATGTTTTGATTCTGGATGTTTGTGCCACAAATACTTGAAAACGATAATTTAAAAGGACCATGTTGTAATTAGAGGCTGAGTGATCGAAGATACCAGAAGGAAGAGATAACTGAAGCATATATACTGTAATTGTGCTCGAAGTTTATGAATTAAGAGATGGATCATAAGTAAATTTTAAACTAACTCTTTACGGGTGTTTGTTTTAAACAGTGAATCTAAGTGCAGCTTAAGGTTCCACTGCGTTGCGTTCATCCGTTTTGCTCTGCTCCCTTCAGCCCAGTCGACAAATACGGACTTGGATTTTTATTAAGAAACTTTTAAGCAGCAAAGTTTTTAAATAAGAAATTTTTCATACTGTACCCTTGGAAGTGAAAATTTTTCTTTTTAATTATTACTGCCATGTAGCTGTTTCGCCGCCATTGAGAAGGGACCACGCGAGCGAAATAAATGAAAAAAATATACATACTCTTATGGGGATGGATAATATGAAAGAAGCAAATTAATGAGATATGTTGCTGATTCAAGTTGAAAGGCGCAGCACAGAAACATGCCAAAAATAGTAAAATCCAAAATTTTTAATAAAGTTAATTGGCAAAAGAAAGTTGCCGATAATTTTATTTATATTAGGATGACAAATAGAGATTACGACAGGGTAAAGCATTAATTATGAAAAAGTATGAACTCTACCTCCTTTTGTTTGATTTGAGAATTTTATGCAAAGAAACGGCTGTGGGACACAGGTTTATCTAGTCATACATAGTATACGGCGTTATATAAATTGTATAAACTGTATTAAGACATACTTATCTTATGAATTACAAACCAAAGGTAGGCCACTTCGGAAGTGCACCCTCAAACGAATAACACAAGAACAGAATGGATGATAGGTTTTGAGATCATGCAAACTTTGTTGTTTTCTCAGTGGCCATTCAAAACATTATGTTTATAGTTTTCTTAATACTAAGTGGAGTTATGTGCTATGAGAAATTCAAATTAAATACATATGAAGGATTACATTCAGCATTATTTTTAATAAGAGTTTTATTAGTATGTTTTTAACTTCATGGTTATATATATATATATATAAAAGCATCATTTTTTATAAAACATCACTTCCTTATTCTCACTTTTAACTTACAAAAATTTCAAGAAACGTGTACGCTTTTAAATTTTTAAAAATTGTCAATTAACATTCCAGAAAATAAAAACGTGTAAGTTTCTTACAAGGTGAACGGCGATGAGAGACGTAAAATTCCGCGTACTTTCATGCCCAACAGGTTGCTACGTGTAAATATGTCGTTCACTAGCGGCATCTGGCGGATAACATCAAGTACTTTTCCCCTGCAAAATATTTTTGGCACGAATGCCAATAGGAACTTTGAGGGAAAAGAAGCAAAATAATTTCAAAATACGATTTTTATTGAAGCAGTAAAGTCGCTAAAATATTAGTTTTAACCCTGTACTGGAGCATCCGTCTCTCAGACGGGGATGATTTGCTTTGATACCTGTGGTGTGATTTTTGCTGTGGGCGGCCTTGACATCAGTTGGACTCTGCAATTGAGAGGATCATGTCCTGGTAATTGCTTGATTTTTGCAAGCTGCGATCTGTGCGATGCTTCTCATCTATGGTCGTCTATCTTTATCTATATTCCTATAGTCTTTTCGTTTTTGGTATTATTATTTTTAATAATTTTTACATGAATATAAATAATTTCTTATCAGTTTTGATAAAAATATATTAATATAGCGTGCATCATAAACGCATAAATATTTAAAATTCTACCCTTCATGAATGATAGCGACATTTGAAGCAGTCCTTAAGGTAATAAAATTCAAAAAAATTTGCTTGCCATCTGTCAGACCATGTTAGTAAGTGCGGCTGAAAAATTGATCAGTTAAAATGATGGCCAAAGGGTGGCTGGATTTTAAGCATCCATTATTTTCTCCAAAGTGTCTATAAGAAACTAAATTCCTTTTTTAAAATTGTATCACATAATTTTGGGAGTTTGGAATTTTATATTCCTTCAAAGTAAGAAAAACGTTAAATCTTCTAAAAGGTGACATTAAGCTTTTATTTTTTGTAAATGCCTTCATTTAATAACTAAGAAAGGCAAGAGGAAGATCCACCTTTTTTTTTTTTTCTTCTTCCATATGTCTATCAGTGTTTAGTTTTTTCTTTATTTCTAGCAGAAAAGTTTGAGCAATTTAAAATTGTGGTTTGCTGGAGTATACCTACAGCTGAGAAATAAGAAAGATTTACATGAACATTTTAAGCATATAGAAACTAACATTTTTTCTATTTTTCAAGATATTATCGTTTTGATATATAATTTAAAGCCTGCATTTTATAATTTCACACCAATCAGGATACTTCTCTCATTGAGTATTTCGACATCAGGCCACAATCAACATCTTCGACATGGGAGTTCGCGTTTCCATTTCTGGTGACGTCCGAATCCATTTATATACTTTCACCAGATAAAACATTCCTTGAAAAAACATTGTCTTATAAAAATATTTGCGTCAACTACATATTTGTCTACATATTTTTGGTAAATTAGACTTTCTCTACTTTGAGCAAAAAATAACATTTTTTTTGTGGAAATATTGATGCTTCTGTTATGAAATAACAGAAAAATAGTTATGAATACAAAGGGGGTTCCATGGCAGCAGTTGCAGGAATCTATAAAAATTTACTGAATTAAAATTGCATAAAATTACATGGCTGGTTTTTGTTTGTTTTTCGTTGAGTAGAGGTTTTTTTTTTAGATTTCTGGGTAGATCCTTGTGTTGCCAACAAATTATAACACAAGGCTTACAAACGTAAGTCAATGTCCTGGTAGGAAGTTTCAAGTGATAGAGGATACTGCAGGCACAAGTGGGAATCAAAGGAAGAAACAAGAAGGGATGATACAAATACAATAAATACAAAACAAATACAAGCACCTCACACACTTCCATAGGCATTTTAGGAATTAATTTATACTTTGGGGAAGGTTTACAGGAAACATATTGTGATCATGATAAGATGTTCAAAATACAAATACATAAATCATACATACACACAATACATTACTTTATATACACTGTATATATATATATTTATATATAAAATTTTTAATTACACATACATATAAGTACAGTAAATGTCAGTAAAACACACACAAATAAAGTTGCAATAGAAAATACTATTTATAACGCACAAAACAGAAGTAAAAGAGAAATTTGCTCTGAACAAAGGCAGAGGAGGCCGCGCTCAATTGTTCTTTTGTAGGCAATTCATAGTTGTACTTGAAATTTTGACATATTCTTGGTTTTCTGAAAGACTTCTTACCCTAAAAGAATAAAATTAATTTTTAATAAACATTTTTTTTTTTGCCTAGGGAAAAAGGTGTTAAAAATTTATTCCTCCATGGAAGCATTACTCTTCCTCCTAATTTAGGAAGACAAATTGTTTGTCCGGTTATTGAATAACCAAATTAAAGGCTATAATTTCAGGTATAACTATTTAAAATTGAAATTATAAGTAACTAAGTGAAATTTTGTAAAATATACACTGAGTCGTTAAGGAATGAAAGTAGTACTTGAGAAAGAGACTTTCATGTGTACTAAGCAAATTCAAGGCATGAAAAAAATTATTTTGAGGAAAAATAAATAAAGGTACACCATATATTATCTTCTGAGCAAAATAAAAAAATTTGCTTTTCAGAATAAATAAACAATTTCAGCTTGCTCTTGACATATGTATCACAATCTATTGGCGTATTCTGACCTTTAAAAGACAACAAGAAATTTAATTTTAAAATTTTAAAAATAGATCAGCTGTCCTTCAAACTTTTTGATATAGGACCAATAAATTTATAATTTAAATCCACGGATACTTCATAGGATTTTTTAAGTGTTGATATATTTATAAAAAATTGTGATCTAGAACACAATCAATACATCTTAAAACATAGCTAAATGTGATGGTAACTATATACCACTTACTTTTTTTATGCGGATCAAGCAAAATTTTCTCGTGGTCAGGACCCTTTTAATACATCTCTGGAAATAAGATTATTGTTTTAATTTGTACTGTGTGTGTGTGTGTGCAATTGTTGCTAAATTATTTACAGAAATACGAATATTCATTTACTCAACTATACTTCTAAAATTAGTTGAATTCTTTTTACTTAGGAATTTTCTTTTGCTAAAGGAAATTTCTTGTTCTTTTCATGCAGTACTTTTCGAGATTGTGGTTAATCAGCTAAGGTTTAAGCTGAATTAATCTGCACAGTTTTCGTATTCAATTTTTGCATTCATAAAAAGAAAATAAGTTTTAATAGATAAAATTTCTATAAAATCAACATAGTTTGTTATGAAGTTGAAAATTTTGCGTTCTATATATAAAACATTTTCTACAAAAAAAAATATGTCATACAACTAATTCTTTTTAACAAAATATTTTTAGAGGTGCATTTAATTCTTCGAAATGACAATTGTTGCCGATTTTCAAATGTATACTGTATTACAAGGTAAAAAAAAATGAAATACGTAACAATTTGTATCTAAAATTCAAAACGATAAAATAACAACGAAATCACAATTAAGCAATCCGACTTGCTTCGTGAATAAATAAAAAATCTAAACATTTCCTAAATTTATAAAGTAAAAAAATCTCAGTAGAGATTCACGTATCAAAATCTGTGAAACAAATATTTACATAAAAAATTAGGAAGTAGCATAAATATATACTGGTGTAATTAGGGTGCAGCTTTTCTGAAATGATTACAGCATTCTTTACCAAATAAAAACATAACATATTTATAATTATCAAGTTATAAAAATAAAATTTTCAAGTTGTATGATTTAAGGTGTTTATAATTAATAATTTTTAAAACTGAATACTTGAAGGCTTTTTCTAGGTAGCATAAATAATCTAATTTTCTATTCTTTAGAAATACGGATACATGCTTATTCTATAGATGTATAAATTTACACCAGAGTAGAAACTTTCTTAACTTATACCAATTTTTGATTATGAAGATAAGCCAGTTGTTTAAGGAATGTGTTTTCCTTTCGTAAAATGTTCGTTATCAATTTGATATTAATTTTTTACTCAAGTATTCTGTAGTACTAATGCTATTTTAGAATGCTTTGTAGACTAAAAAAGATTTAAAATAACCTTCAGATTTGTGTGTTTTATTGTTTGCAGAATAGTCAGCCAAAAAGAAACTTTAACCTGTAAATTCATTTAATACTAAAGACTAGACACACTTTCAAAATTATTTCGTGTCCCTATCGAATGATAGTTGAAACTCAAATGTTATTGATTCGCAGGGAGTACGATTTCTGACAAGATCGCAACACCCTAAAACGAAAAATGTCAGGAGAATTGCCAAAACTATTTTGTATATAGTGGTTACTAAAAATTTAAAATAGATTTCGTATATGGAGATTAAATATATTTATTCCTGGTGCATTAATTAGAGAAAAAAAGAGGAAATGAAGCTGTATTTCCCTAATTGGAGGAGAGTACTAATTCTGCATGGTATTCAACACGTTTGCTTTTTCTTCATGTATCGCAGAAAAAAATTAGCTTCTACACAATTGCATTTCTGACTTTTTCATCGGGTTTTTCTGAAGAAGAAAAGTTTGAAATAAGTTAAAAATTCTTCGCAGATGATGCTTTTGGCAAAGAAAACAGAAAAAGGTTTTACTGGTTTCGTTTGTTTCCATTTCCGATTCTGTGAAGTTTTTTCACACTTTTAAATCTAATTGCAATAAATTTGTATAACGGATGATGGATGATTGACGGATGATTTTGTGAAGAGGTACCTAGACTGCGTCAGCGATCTTCAACCCTATCTGGTTATTCAATGTTCATGGTGTTGCAGCTTTGGGTTGGGAGAGGGCGTGACTTCAGAGTGGAGAATCAATAGAGATGTGCTGTGGAGGTGGGCTTTGATTGGAGGTTGGAAGTGAGCTTTTACTAAACTGCACCAGGCTGACTTCGAAGGGTATTCTAATTTTAAATTTATTATTTTAAAGACAACTAATTATAAAGAAAATAGTGGGAGGGAATTTAAAGGTTAAAATAATATGAGATTAAACTTTATCCATGAGAGCTTCTGCTAGTAGGCAGGTTTTTCTTCGTCCGAATTTGCATTTTTAAATTTAGAGAGAAGATCGAGAATTTTAGGATTTTTCTTTACTAGGTTTGAAATGACATTAAAAAGTTCCAGAACTTGTATTAAGTCAGAGGTATCATTTTCTTGGCTAAGGAATCCACGGGGGGAATCTTCTTTTCTGTTATCATTTTTATTTTCATTATTAGTAGGGGTTTGACTGGGGATTTCTCCACTAACAATGTTAGCGAAAGAAATTCCTTCTTTAATCCATTTACTGGCGAAATTTTTCTTTTTCATTGGATCAACGAAGGGGCACCTTTCTTTGGTTGTGGGAATTTGGGACATTTTGTATAACATGCCGAATGACCGTAGCCCTCGCAGTTAATACAAAAGGGGTTTTCCTGTCTTTTCTTTGATTTGGCAGTTTCTCGTAGCGTGCGCTTTACCGCATTTTAAACATCTGGGTTGCATGTGGCAGTTCGCGGCAGTATGAAAAAGTTATTACAGTTGAAGCATTGGGTTATTCCTCTTACGAGGTAACCATCAACTTTCACTTGTAAGTAACCTAATTTTGTTAAATCAAATATTTTGCTATTATTGGCGTTTCTCGGGAAGTATTAGAAAATATGGAAGGGTTTTTTGTTCGTTTTCGAGATAAGCTGCGTACAGCTTTCAATTACAAAACCTTCTTCTACTAAATCGTTTGTGATATCTTCGATTTTAGAGAAACTCGGGAGACCTTTATTACAGCTTTTATCGGTTTGTCAGGTTTACGGTTAATTACATAGAATTCGAATTCTTTATCCGCTTTCAAGAAGTGGATAAGAGTTCGATATTCTTCAAAATCATTTGTGAAAATTTTAATCACATCACCGGCAGTTCTATTGCGAATTTTTGGGAATTTTTCGAAAATTAATTTAATTTGATCGCGGAAATTCTTTTTGATTTTAAGCATGACAGGTGGGGGAAGTTTAGTCGAGGGAGTAACTACATCAGAAGTTACATTATTGTTAGTCGGGAGTGGATGTTTGACATCCTGTTCAAGTCGAGAATTATTTCTCGTTTCTATGGGATCCTGGTTAGTGACGGGGAAACGGCCTGGCCGTCTTTTTAGGAAAGATAAACTCTTCCGTGGATTCCTTGCTTTTATTTTACGCTTTTACATAACTTTTCTTTTTAACTTTACACTCGGTTTTTCACATCCGAAATGGGATCGTTAGAATTAATTTCTTCAACTACCAAGGTAGGGAATTTTATGCTCATTGCAATCAGTTCTAGTGCATGGGGGGAGGGTTTTAAGCTCACTTACCATTTCCTCCTTTTTCATAGCCATGGCTTGGGTGCTCATCCGGTAGATTTCGGAGAAGGAATTCCTGTGAGTAGGTGAACTTGCTAGGCTTTCATCGAAGTGACTTGTGAAGGGCTGAGATACCAGTGACTGTATCTCTAAGCTTTTCGCAGGCAGCAATTTTCGCTTGTCTAGTCGGCGAAAAGTCCAAATTTCCGCTATAATCACTCATGATCGTCGATCCAAACGCGGAGCTCAATCAATCGTGGTTTCCATCAATAAATTTGTATAAGCCGATACGTGGTGTATTTTACAGGAAGTTTTCTAAAAGAAAAAAGTTGGTATTGAATATCGAAAACGCACAGGTTACTGTTAGAATTTATGTTGGGACCCAATAATAGAATACGTTCAAGACTTTTTGCACTAAGAACAAATGTCAAAAAAAAAAAATAAATAAATAAATTAAATAATAATAAGGCTAATAATATAAATCCGTCAAAATATAAAGTTAGAAAACATTTTTAAAAAAATTTTTAACAAGACATTTATCACGTGTTGATTTTTTGCAGAACGGAAAATTAATCGAAAAATTAGTAAAAAATAAATATTACTTGAAAAGAGATAATGAAGTCTTATAAAAAATTCCGACAAATATTACGAAGCAAGTTGAATCCTTCAACATGTTCTAAAACAAATATCTAATAATTATATATCTTTCATGCACTCGTCACACATTAAAAATTT
>BMAV01003172.1:0-20398 GCA_019973955.1 Trichonephila inaurata madagascariensis
TCAAACATTTTTCTGTGATGATGGGATCCATCCCGTCATCGACGGGGATTCAATTGTTTAAAGATAAAATTTAATTTCGGGTTTTTTTAAATAAAAAGAACACCAAAGTGGCCCGGTCCTTCGGTGCAGTTTTCCCCTACTGTAGATGAATAAGGGGAAATCCATGTTCTTTCCAGTACTACCCTTGACTGAAGGGGAAAACAGTTTTAAAAAGCTCATAAAATTTCAATATACCCGCTAAGCGCTCCAATCTCCGTCTATAAAGACGACACACTTGAGGTATTTTTTTTGGAGCACACCCTGGGATAAGTTTTTTCCAAATGGGAGTTTAAAAAGTTTTAAAAAGAAGCCATAATTATGAGGGGAAAAAAGGAAATGGAAGGAATTTTAAAAATTTTTAAATTGAGTCCTAAAAATTGAGGTTTTTAAAGTCAAATATTAAATTAAATCCAAGAAATAAATTTAGAGCTGATACACTTGCCAGAGAATGAAAGTTATAATATATATATATATTTTCAATTAAAAATATATTTTTTTTCTGAAAAAAATATCTTGTTACCAGGTCCATAAAACTTTTCATTTTTAAAGGATATGAAAAAAATGGCTTATTCTAGAAGAATGGAAAATTTATGGATTTTTTTTCAACATTTACGTTAAGGGTCCCAAAAACAACTCTATTTATTTAAAAAGTTTCCCCTGTGGGGGAATGTATCGGAATCACCCATTTTGAAAAATAAAAAAACCCCCAATGTTTTTTAGAAAAAAAATTTTTTTAATCACTCCCGATGGGGTTTGAATAAGGTTTATGGATATTGATAAAGATTATCGATATAAATTTTGAATCTAAATTGAATAAAAAAAGACAACACATACAAGGAAAACGTACCATTTATTTTTTATTGACACTACAAGACTTTTCCAACCCGGACAATTTAGTTTTACCCCTTTTATATACACTTCTTCTTTTTTGGGTTTTTTTTGGAACCTCCTATCACAATATCCAACGGTGGCAAGTCCATCAAATTTTTAAAGATTTTTTTAAATTTGCATCCGAGGGGTTTCTTTTTCCCTTTCCAGTTAAAAAACATTGGGATAACCACAATCTGCCGTAAAAGGGCCCTGAGGGGTCCGTCTGCATTTTCAACAGGGGGAAATACAAATAGCAGATGCTTGAATCACTCTATCCAGCCGCCCTCGGGGCGTCACAGTCCATGAGACATCATGGCATGTCCCCCTCTGAAATTTTCATGTTTAAATTCCTTATTATTTTTGGAATCCCCCCGGTCCGTAAAAACCCTCGCCCTTTTATAACACTAAAAGTCCTCAGTAAAACCCTTTGATTTCGATGCGAGTGTCCACAGGAAATTGAGAACGTACTGTTTTAAAAAAAAATCAGCAAAAGTTTTGGAAAAAAGACCAAAAGGAAATAAAATGGATCATTCAATTCCGTGAATGGGAATCATCTCGGCAAGAGTTGTTGAATCTGTAATGATCAATTTCTAGCTTATCAAAAAAAAGAAAATTTTTTTGATAAAATGCATAAAAATTATAAAACTGAATATATATTTTTAAACCCGAAAACCCCATAAAATATGCAAAAAAAAACTTTTTTCAGTCAAAATTGTTTACTTAAAAAATTTTTTTTATTCATTAAAAAATATATATATATATATATATATATATTGAAAAAAAATTTTTTTTTTGTTTTAGTTTGACTAGTTTTAAAATTTTTTTTAATTAATATTAGCTTTAAAATTTTTTATAAATCAACATTAGCTTTAAAATTTTTTAATTAACATTAGTTTTTAATTTTTGTTTTGGGGAATTTTTTTTTTAATCAACATTAGCTTTGAAAATTTTTTTAATCAACATTAGCTTTGAAATTCCTTTAATCAACATTAGCCCTTTGAAATTTTTTGAATCAGAACATTAGATTTAAATTTTTTTATAATCAACATTAGCCCTTTGAAAATTTTTTGAATCAACATTAGCTTTGAAATTTTTTGAATCACAACATTAGCATTGAAATTTTTTGAATCAACATTAGCTTTGAAATTTTTTGAATCACAATATTAGCATTGAAATTTTTTGAATCAACATTAGCTTTGAATTTTTTTGAATCAACATTAGATTTAAAATTTTTTATAATCAACATTAGCTTTGAATAATCATTATTACCTTTTTGAATAATCAACATTAAATTTGAATAATCAACATTAACTTTGAAATTTCTAGCATTTTTGATTTTTTGACAAATATAGAGACTTGAGATTTTTTTAAAAATAATTTTATTCCATGATGACATTTTTTTAACATTCTTCTTCACCTCCGAAAAAAAACATTTTGTTCCCCTTTCTTCAAACGTAGCCTTTTTTATCTTACAAAGTCTGGCGTATCCAGGTTTGTTAAAAGGTAAGCGAGCGGTATTTTTGGGATCAAGGAAATTGCGATGTGCATTAAAAATTTTGAAATTTTTGGGTTGGGGAATGTTTTAAAACAGGGCCCCCAAAACATCCACCCCCGGACAAATAACAAAAAAAATTTTTTTAAACAAGACTTTTTTTGGGTTTCCGTACACGTACAAAATGCTCGCTTTGGGATGGTAAAAGGCCAAATTTTAAAACATGTCGTTGTACATCCTGTAAAAAATGGCTGTTTGCGTAAGACCATTTCACCGTCCCTCTCGTGGTTTGAGATAACACGATATTGGGGCCCTTTGTATCCGAATAATATTGGTTTAGAATCAAATCAGAGTGATTAAAAGTTAAATCGGACAAATTCAAGGTGAAGGTTTTGGGAATGCTTGATGTCCCTGATGGAGACAAGGGCCACTTCTGCAAAGGGAAAAGGACATCCATCGGAATAAACGGGGTTGCAATGAGCAAAAAAAAGCATATTTTTAGTTCTTTACAGGAAACATGACGACTTGATGTTTTGTGACTTGATGTTTTGTACTGGTGGAATTTAGCTTTTTGCCGGGAAAACCTTTTGAAGCAAAAAGGGGAGTAAAAAATCAGAAATATACTTTCGAAAGATTGAGCAAAAGTCCAAGAGAATATGATTAAAAAAATTATTATTTAATAATTAATAAAATATATATATATCGGTCTCGCACTCTTGGGTCGTGTTGCTTAGCTATGAGTTCGAGCCCTAATGCCATTGAAAAGCTATCATCTAGAGCTGCTGAGTCACGGTAAATCTGTCGATTCTCAGTCCTTTTATTGGTGGGGTGTCGATGTTTGGAGAAAGAAATTGTCATTAAAGTGTCATCTTTGTTACTTGACTGAAGTTCAAAATTACGCGTTGTTCATAGTACGACGTAAATTAAAATGAAATCAAATCTTACTCTCCATATTACACCGCTCGAAGACTTGATGCCGTGGGGATATTTAAATTAATCATCTCATATTATGCTATAAGATAATCAATATTTGAAACAACAAAACTTGTATCTACTAGTCGCAGATTATTAATTTCTTATTATAATTCTTGATTTAGAAATAGAGACCGAAATAATGCGACGAGTTAGTCAAAGGTTTGCGTTATCGCAAACTTTGACTAACTTTATATTACAAAAATGAATAAATTAAAAAAAACTATATTCTGAAGTACTTAAAACAAAAACAGTTTTACTTGAGAATTATCATTCTTATGTAACCAAAACAGAGATTTAAGAAACACGACATATTTTTCGTGATACAGTTGCGGACTAGATTCTTTTCATTTAGTCCTCTAGGGCAATTCTTTTATTCACTTTTCTCTCACAATTTTGTCTCAAAATTTAGGTAGTATTCACTAAAAATTATTTTTACATGAAATAATTCAAAATTTTCAATTTGAAAGTTTTATATTTTTACTTATGGCGTGTTGAGCCTAACAGCAAATAAATCTAAAATTTCTCTAAAATTAATCTGGCATTGTTTCGGTCTTTAATAAACATGGCTGCGCTCATAAAGGTTGCATGCTTTCTACCATCGCGAAAGGTAAACTTTTAAAATTGTTTGGGTTTTTATACAAATTTCTGTCAATTGAGGTAAAGTCCTTGAATAACATTAATTATTTCTGAAGAATTCTTCTAACTTTGAAAGTTAGTTGTAATGTTTATGTAAATACGATGTTTGTTATTTTGATATTTGTTTCAAAATTCTAATGTGTTAAGTGTCTCTGATTATGATTAAAAACATTGGAGATACTCGCTAATGTTTCTAAATATTTGATGTTAAATGCTGTCATTTCAAAATGTTTCCTTTAAATTGAAATGCATGGATAAGGTATTACCGGTGATCTCCTGCTCGCCGGTAAAAGCTCAAAAAATACTGAAAAATATTTATTATCCTCATTCATTATTTGATATTAATCATAATATGCGTGTCAAGGTACTTGAAATTTTGCAGATGGAATAAAATGCTTGGTATTCAAGCTTTTTTTTTGGAGTTTACGTATATTGCTGTTATTGCATCATACACACACATTTCTCAAATAGAATGTTATTACATTCTTGTTCCAGGAACTGTGTTCCGAAAACTTATTTTAGCATGCTAATTTTTGGAAAAGTTATTAACTCTGAAATGAAGGGATTTTTTTTTTCATTCTGTTTGTTACGAGTGAGATAATTTCTAAACTTAATTTGTTTGCCAAAATGTGCATGTTTTAAATTTTTTTTAAAAAGACGTTTTAGATGAATAATTTACACTTATGTAAGATGAGTAGTCCAAATACTCATTCCCATATTGAACCTTTTCATCAATAAACCTACATTTTTGAAAAACTAATCAGTTTTTTGATATACTTACGTATGATTTTAAATGTAGAGATCTACATATATTTATACTATGAATAAATGAGTAATGTGGTAAATCAAATTATAGGCCTCCCCTTGGCAGAAATATTTTTCAAGCCACACCAAGGCACATTTTTCTAAATCGAGACCAGGGAAACTGTTGCAAAAATAGAGAAAATTTAGGACATAAGGAAAAATTAGGACAAATTCATGCAAAATTTAGCTTCTAAAAATATGAAGTTTTTAAAACTTGTGGAACAATTCCATGAAAAATTTAACTTTTGAAAAAATGGAATTTAAGAACATTTTGCAAAGAAGGAAAAAGAGAAAAATTGAAATCTTTACGATGCTAAGAACAAATTCATGTAAAATTTAGCCTTCTAAAAATGGGAAATTGAGAACATTCTAATAAAAATAAATTGATATTCAAAGGACAAAATTGGAAATTTTTTTTAAACTTTTGAAAAATAAAAAAATTAAAAATATTCTGAAAAAAAAAAGTTTGTGCTTAAAAAAGAAAAATTGAAATTTTTAAGACTTAAAAACAAATACCTGTATAATTAAACTCATTCTAAAATTACCCAAATGACTTTTCCTGAAATATGTACTTTTCCTTACGCTTTTGCATCATGCAGATTCTTTCCTCCTTTCAAATTTCGTATCCATCAATTGCACTTTTTCTTTCTCTCTGAATCACATTTCCAAATTTGGGCATTTTTACCTTTGCACCAATCACACTTCATTTACACACCATTAAATAATTACCCTTTTCTTTCAAAGAACTATAAAAAATCAGCAAAACCTTGCTTTTGATTCATTCTAAATCAGGGATCAGCAACCTGTGGCACATGCCTAATTCTCAATAGCTCTCGGCACTACTCTACAAATTTGTAATGGATGGAAGTTGATAAATTTGTAATAGACCTTATATGACAAACACCCTCAGAATTATGGACATTTTCAGAATTACAAGAAATATGAAAGATAACTCTAAAGAGAAATTTACAGCTTTGAGTTCTACATGTCAAAGTAGTCACCCATCCAGTATAGTGGTTAGTGACGCTGACTGCTGTGCCTTAGGGTCTGGGTTTGAATCCTGGCGAAGACATGGATGCTTGTAAATGTATAGTGCCTTTGCGGCATGGGGGTACTCTAAATAGCCTTCGAGCCTTAAGTCCTCTTGTGTGGTTGGTGGAAGGGGAAGAGAAGTGGGAGACTGCTGATCACCCCCAGGTGTCCTCCCTCAAAATTGGGGTGGAAACGAGCCAAATCGTACTGTCACCTGTATGGTGCTCAAAGCTACGGCTAATGACAGGCGTCACTTATATGTCAAAGTAAATCTTTCCTCATATGAAAAATAGTTTTGAGTCCCCAAAAAATTGTTTAACAACTGAATGTTCAGAATTGTATGTCAAATTGAAAGTCACACATTATACCCCTGATTTTGCCACATAAAAGTAGAGCAATTAGGTTCACATTAAAATTTTTATTTATCATTTTATTTTAACTGTAATGAAGGGAAATACTTATATTTTATGTTGCCTATTTTTTATTTTAATAAATGTTTAAAAATGCATAATATATATACAATTCTAATTTTTTTTATTTTTGTTGAAGAAATAGTTATATTTTATGCTATTAATTTTTATGTTAAGAAATATCTTTAAATCATGCAAAATTAATATAAATATCTAAATTATTGACCTCTATTCTCTAATTCTGCATGCATTATGAGAATCAAATTGTTTCAAAATGTCCTACTGTGTGACATGCTGAATCCTATTGGTAGATTGGTTTGGCATGCCATAGCTAAAAGGTTGCTGGCCCTATTCCAAACACTAACTGGTACTCCTACATATCTTCTGAATAATAGTCGTCGAATAAATGCAAATTTCTCAATTACCCCTATTATACAGTAAGTACAGTTGCTGAAGCTAACATGACTAAAGGTAATTACTAATTTCAGCTACCTAATGTCACTGATAATAGTTTTTCATTTTAAAGACAAAAGAAAAAAGGGGAGCTATAGTTCGGCGACACACAAAATGAAGTTCAAAAACTAGAGCTGGACTGAAATAGGATCCAACCAAGTAATATTTGTGATTGTTTGTCAGGCTATTTTGATTATTCTTTTAGCAAATAGACTTCAATCTGGGGAATTTTGGGCATTGCCTTGGTAGTCTATTGGTCATGGTCACAAACTTGTGACCTAGACTTGTTCCCTGGAGGGGTTAATGCATATTTAGTCTGTCGTGGCTAAAAGTTATTTTATTGCCTTGGTGTAGAAGTTTTAAGAGTGGTGTCGGTTCAGGTGTCATTGTCACTTGACTGGGATTTAATATTTCGAGATTTGTTGTCAATAGCCTTTTGAAGTACTGCATTAATAAACACTCAGCGAGTTTTTGTGGGACTTTCCCCAAATTCTGGCTACCCTTCTTCCTTAGAGGTGAAATGTGGTCTTTAATCAGATTACTCAATCCCTGAATGCATAGAACTTCACAGAATTTCTAGATTACAAACTTTGGATCCTTCATTCACTTTTGGATTTTCAGCTGTTAAGATGTTCCTTGAAATCTCTTCAGTATGAAATACCAGAAAGAAAATTCTACAAGTTTATTTTTTTATTAATACCGATTGAAATTTCTTGTACATATTTTTAATTTATATTTTTTATTATTTATGTTTAATTTCTTGTATTTTTGTTAAAATGTATTTTATGTTCAAAACTGCTTTGAATCACTTAAAATAATGTTCATACTTATGCAGTTATTAATGATAAATATTTAGCTAGTTTTATGAACAATAAGGGTTAAGGAGAAATTTTTGCCTTTGATTTTTTTTTCACCCACTGATGGATAATTGGGGTTTGGGGGCATTTGTGGTTTTGGAGTTGGAGAATTTTTTTTTTTTGCAATGCATAGTTGGTTTGTCATTGTCCTTGTATGCCTAAGGTTGCGGGTTCGACCCCGGCCCAAGTCGTTGGATTTTCATGATGCAGAAAATTGACAGTGTCCAGGTCTCATGATTATGTGGCATGTAAAAGAACCCTAGAGTGCCTGTTTGGCTTAGGTGCTCTCAGCAAAATTAAAATCCAAAGTATGGTTTCACATTGCCAGAGCTCTGGTGCCTTTCTCTTGGGAGGAAACTGGGGTCAAAAAATTTCCTATGGGTTGGTATCCCCCCTATATGGTCGATCAAAATGAGTATAACTCCCGGTAATGTACCAGGTCTACATTAGTAAAACACCAATCTGCTGCCCAATTAGAAATAATTAAAAATATATGTTGTCAAGTTTGGCTTCATAGTCGATGAAACTGATAAATACCATTTTTACAATAATATAGTGGTATTGTATTCTGTGTGCATAAGTAATTTAAATAAATACATCTTAGTGTAATAAGATTTATTCTAAACTCTTTTTTTATTGCAGGTGCAACTGTCTCTGAAGCAGCTTAGAAGATATCCTTTTCATCTTCAAAATCTAGAAAGATGTACTTATCACCAGGTACAATGCTAGTTTTTACTCTTATATTCTTTTCCATATTTTCTCAGAGTAATAATATCTTTTATTATAGATCTTTATTTTTGTAGTTGGTAAGTTTTGACTGTGATTTATTTTGTTCTGACAACCTTTGCTAAATCTTAAGAATTCTGGTAACCTATAAGCATTACCTATTATGAATAAAACCTAAACTATCATTTTGATTTTTCTTTTATTTTTCTGTCAAGTGACATAAGAATCGCTGCTTATCAGTTTTGTAGTAAAACGAAAATTAAATTTTCTAAGAATTTGAGGAAGGAAATAAAAAGTAACTTGATCCTAATCTTTGTGCCCTTTTTTGTTTGTTCTAAAATACCAATTATATGTCGCATTTATTCCAAATTTATATAATTATACATAAATTTAAATACTGTGTGCTTCTTTTTTTAATAATACATTTTTAACTAATAATTTTTAAAAATTTTTTATAAGATTATTAATTTTGATTTTACTTATACAAAGGCAGTTGAGCTGATCATAAATTTGTAGTTATTAGAAAATAGTTACATACTTCAATTATATTGCTACAGAGTATTTAAATTTTTTGTATGCAGTTGGTTAAAAAAAAAAATTTTTGATTTTTGGCTGAAATTTTTTTAAAATGAAATACAGTTTTGGGGAAAAAAAAAAAAAAAGTGTATACATAATTGCTAATATCAAAAGAACAAAAATGGTCCATGAAGATTGAAATGAATGTTATCCAATATATGTTTCCTTTTATTTTTAAAACTAAAACGGTTTTAAAAGAAAAGGGAAAACCCTTTATTTTTAGTTTTCCCCATTTTTGGGAAACCCCGGAAGATATTCCACAACAAGATATAAAAAAATTTTAAACTGTACTGGGAAGTTATTTTGCAACTTTCAATGCCAGATAGTTATGTAAGGTATATATAAACTCTTGAGAAATAAATTTATTTTGATGACTGTATTATTGTAGTTAATTTTATAAGTCTTAGTTAATATTATTAAGTCTATTGCACCTTATTATGTTGTCTTATTACATCACATTATGAGTTTACAAATCCTTTTACATGTTTTCACATGAAAGACATTTTTCTTTCTTTATGTATGTTTTGAAATATTTTATGCACATTTTAATGTTCGTTTAGTGTCTATTAAGTACTTGTGTGGGTACTTTTGTTATTGTTGTTGTAACTACACAAAGAAATATCTTTAATATTTCTATTAATATAATATATTGTTCTTTCAAAATGTTGAAACAGTTCACATATTTAATAAACAGGTTCTTTCCAAGTAATATATTATATAATTCTATAATTATTCAGTGATTATTAGATTTAATTAACAAAAAATAATTAGCATATGTAAAAACCACTGTAACACATTTTAAATTCACAAAGAAATACAAATCCATAGTCTCAATATTGCATTAAGTGAATAAAAATGCACATTTTCTCTCAAGTTTTGACTCATCCTCCATTGTTCCTGTGCCATCATTGTATTGGCTGGGAAGACCCATCTGGAACTTTTATCTCAAAATAATCATTGTAGACTTGGGTTTTTCTAGATGCATCTATTTTTGTTGCCAAAATCACTTATATTGAGTTACAGCTATTGAAAGAATAATCTTCCATAACATGCAAACAAATTTCTGGCCACAATATTTTGATTAAGAAGCAAACCGAGTCCAAAATTTCCATAATATGTAATTTGTTTTTAATCTTTGGCTTAAGAAACAGATTTGTTTAAAAATATATGCTTATTTCTATCCTTTCTGTTATTTATTATTAACACAAATTATCAATTTTCATTTTATTTATTTATTTTTTGTTTGTAGAATATAGTTAAGAATTATTGGTTTTAGTGAAAATAAAAACTGAAAACAACCAGATATGGATTTTGCAAAAACCAAATAATCACTAGTTTCTGCATTGTTCATAAAACTAGCTCTTAAAGCTGTTATTTTAGTATGGTGTGAAAGTAAAGTATCTGCTCAAGGATTATACTAATCATCTAATCATGATATAAAATAAATCTCCATAAATTTATTTAGCTGCTGCTGTGCAGTTCCTGAAAATAAATTTTGTTACCTGGCTTTCTCATTTATACATATAAAACCATCAATTTACAGTTATTGGTTTGTAAATGATAGTTTCATTGTTTTAACAATGTGCAGCAAACAAGAAAGACTTTTTTAAAAAATTAAACTACATTTCATATAATTAAAGTTAATGGATAAGTTTGATTATAGTATTTGGGTTTTTGATCAAAATTAAAACATTCAGGATGACATGTTTCCATTGACATTGCATTATTTATTTGACATTTTTTTTGTATTTTCTTCATAACTAATTTTTTGTATTAATTATAAATTTGCTAATTTTTTAGCTTTATATCTCTTTTTAAATAATTTTAATTAATGACTGATCATTGTATTGTATTATTATTTTTTTTAATAATGTATATATTTAAATATCCTTTTTTAGGTTCGTTTTTATTCTGCTCCAGAGCGGAAAGGCCTATTCACTCGAATAGTAGAAAATATAAAAGAAGATATAAACAGAAACAAAGAAATGAAGGTATTATTCTTTTCTCTATTCCTAAAGCAAGAGTATACTTATGAAGTATTAGTTAATCTATTATGTAATCAATCCTTTTCTTTGCAGTGTTTCACTTATAATAAAAAGATTTTAAAATACTCTGCTGTTTAAAACTAAGAGAATTTTCTTTCCAGATTGCTTAACTTTACATATTTTTATATACTTAGATATGTGCTTAGTTTGATAAATAATAATAATAAATATTATGATGTCCAAGCATTATATATATGATAGACATGTTTTATTTAGCTGTTATAATACACACTCATAGTCATTTATGTGTACAGCTCATTTGCATTGGAAAAAAAAAGTAACTTGCATATTATTGCAACCAATTGGCGACATTATATGAAATGAAGCACATGATTGCCAATTCAGGGCTTATGATACATGCAAATTTGGGGTTGCCAACTTGGGAGCTATCTTGAATGCTGGCGATTGTTGTGATAATACATAAGTACCAAAAAAAGATTAGTAAATGGAATAAAGGTGCAGGAGTAATAAAGGGTATAGGCCCCTCTTACTGTTATGCATTGTTCACAATGGACATCTGTGCTGGAAATAGTTTTGAGTCCTGATGGCAGTCAGTTGCGCTCCTGTAACAAAGCTGTTTTCAGGTTCTGGGATGGATAAGGCAAGTTGCAATTGTCTTCCCAAGATCATTCTAAATATTCTCTGTAAGTGTAAGGTCTGAAGATCCAGCAGGTGATTACATCCAAGAAATATCCATAATTTTTTAGAAATTGGCCAAAAGAGTTCCATGACTGTAAATTTTGTCATCCTTGAAAATGAAATCAAACCAACTGCACTCCTGAGAAAGGTGAACAAATGGCTACAAGGTTTCATTCCTACACTTCACTGTTATCACAAAACTTCTATCAAGCACATGGAAGTTTTTGTCTAACATGATGGTGACACCATAAAACTGTCTTGTCCCTCTTTCAGTTGTTGGAAGCTATGTAGTTGTTTCCAACTCTTTCTAGGCAAAGGTACATTATTCATTGCTTGTGTTAAATCTGGACCATTAGTGAATAGAACAGTCTTTTACTGACCCACATGCTCTAATGTTATTGCTCTCTACATCATGCTAAATGTGCTCTTTTGATGCACAGAAGTGAGGGGGAAGCAAAAAGCTGTTTTTGCTAAACAGACCTCTCTTGTGTAGCCGTCTGGAAAGTGTAACCTTTAAAATTTGGGTTCCTATGTCAGCATGAATTACCTTAAATGAAGTAGTTGCCATGGGTTGAACAAAAGTAGGACTTGACCTGGGAATTTATGTATATGAGACATGTTCAAACGAAAGTGGTTTGAAGCATCACATGTGAACAGTTTTCAACGTTTTTGTGAAACCTGTGATAACTGAATTCATAAGGATGTGGTATTAATTTAAAAATGGTTGGTGTAGAGGCAACTGTATCCAAAACTGGTCAGTGAGCTGTAATAAAAAATTTTGACACTGGAAGGGTGTAAGCTGAAATGGACTTGAGTTTACAGTATTCGTTGTGTTACAAGAATGACAGTTATGACTTTCTGCAGCACATAGGGGTAGGGGAAAAACTACTTCCAACCAAAAGGGAAGTCTGCCAGCATGCAATAGAAGAATCCCAACTCACCTAGGTTAAAAAGGCACCTAGGCATTCAGTGAGAAAGGTGATGTTGAGGGCCTTTTTAGACATGCAGGTACTCCTATTACTGAGTTTAAGGAGCTGGACATCTCTGTCAGTGCTCCGGTATACCCAAACACTTGATATGCTGTATAAGGCTATCAAAAACAAACACCAAGGTATGCTTTTGTCTGGTGTCATCATTCTGCATGACAATGCAGGGCCGCATGTATCCAAAGTGTGTGTTGAGGCACTGACTCATAAAAATCGGGAACATCCAACGTACAGTCCAGATCTCTCACCTTGCGATTATCACATCTTTGGTCCTCTGAAGAAAAGCCTGATGGGTTAATGATTTTACTCTGATGATGACGGGAAGGCTGCAGTTCTGAACTGGTTTCCATGATCAATCAACATCATTCTTTATGGATGGAATTCGTAACCCTTCTAAGCAATGGGATGCCTGCCGAAACGTCATGGATGGTTTCTTTTAACAAACTTTGTATGCATTTCACTCATTAAATAATTGTACACACCTTGAATCACTTTCATTTGAACAGCCCTTATATATATATATATAAATCGTGTCCAATAAAAGTAAAATTTCATGCAAAAGAAACCACTCAATTTTTGCATTATTTATTTTAGGAAAACTTAAAGAAATTCAGAGAGGAAGCTGAAAAATATGAAAAGTCTGAGGCTCTACAAAAAGCACGGCAAAAATATGTAAGTTTTCTTCTGTTGTATGTTTTTACATTTGCATAAATTTTTTTTTATTATTTTTCATTTTTTAAATATTTTTTTGTAATCTATAGAAATTAATAGAGAAGGAAACGTACAGAAGCTCTGAACAAATAAAAGAACAGTTTTCATCCCTGAAAGGAAAAATTAAAGAAGTGAGTAGCTGAAATCATCTACCAGTATTTTTATGTGATTTTTATTTTCTTTGAATGTATTTGTAATTTGTATGCAGTTAAAATTTGCATCATGCAAATCACTTCACTTTCTATTAAAATCTGACTAATTTTTTTTTTCAAATGAAATATGCTAGAATGAGTTTTCATTCTCTTCTGTTATAATGTCATGGTGTGATTCATGTGGCACAAATTTGATTGTGGTGACATTATTACATGAATACCGAATTCTTTTATATTGATGGTATGATTGGTGCACATCTGGGGTCAGCAACTTAAGGCACGTGTTCCAGGCAGTAATTCCCAGTGGCACTCCCCACCACTATAAAAAAATTATAACATAAAATTAAATCCCTCTGTCTCTCCTCTCTGTTCCTTGGACAATTTTACTTTAAAGCTTATTTCTCATTTTCAATTCTCTGCTGTAAAACGATTTGCTGAATCAGCATGCATGGAGTTTGTGTGCTTTATGTAAAAAAGAAAAAGAAAACATTCTATTTTTAAATGTGACTCATTAGTGTTAAATATTCAACACAAATCAAAATGATTGTGTTGTTAAACTAAGCATCAATCATTGTTGTATAATGAATAAAAAAGAAAGTAGCTTGTCTTACCACCAAAAGCTTGAGCAACAACGTTGAAAGAAAAAACAAATGTCTTAGAAATAAATCGAAATTCTGCTTAGCAAATGTTTTGCAGCAGAAATATAATATAATCAAAAATAGCTATTCTATTAGAATGCATAATTTTGAGTGAAAATAAATTCAGTGGAAAAAACCTCTTGTGGGATAATTAGGTTCAGAATCTTATTTTGTAGCAAATGCCCTTTTAAATAGATACTAAGAGCAACCGCAATTTTATGAGTGTTATGTCAAAGAAGTCATAAGGATTTTATTTTATACTTTTGTTGTGAATCAAGCCAATAGAAATAGATATTAGGATACAATATCATTTTTTTATATATATTTTTCTCTTGTTCTCTTTTTTGAGTGGATGGAAGTTGATAATTTTGAATTGGAATTTATTGAACTAATATCTTGAGACTTATGAAAACAAAATCTACAGAATTATGGAAAAATCTGGAAGTTAACTAACAGTAGATCAACAGCAATTTTAAATTGCTGGGTGTTATTGCCAGAGCGATTTAATTGTTTGAAGAAAATAGCATGTCCTCTGCTTTCTGCTTTTGGTTCTACTTATATATGTGAACAAATTTTTTCTCATATCAAATATATTTTCAGTCTATGAATAAATTGTTTAACAGCTGAATATGCAGAATCATGTATCGAATTGAAAGTCTCAAATTATACAAGGTTCACATTAAAGTTAAAATTTTTTTAACTATATGTTACATAAACACTTACAATTTATGCTGTTTATTTCTTATTTTTTTAAATATTTTTATAAATATGTAACATATGTAGAACTTTAATTTCTTATTTATATTGAAGAATAATGATCTTTCATGTTTGTTTCTTATTTTAATAATTAGTCTTAAAAGATACATATATGTGTGTACAGTTTTAATTTTTTATTTAAGTTGAAGGAATGGTAATATTTTGTTGTGTATTTTTATGCATAATTAATATATAATAAAACTAAATATGTGTTTTTGACGTCTACTCCCTAACTCTGAATATATTGCTGCGGAAATCAAATTATTTCAAGTGTTCTTTTTTATTGTGTGTGGCATATTGAATCATATTGGTTTGACACACCACAGCTATAAGGTTGCCGACCCCTAGTTTACATGATAAATAGTTCATATATAGAAATGAACTAGCATTATATCTTAATGAATACATTAAATGCTATTTTAAACTATAGTAGGAAATGAAAAAGAAATTGCTTCTTATTAATATAATTTTAAAAAAGTGGCATGTGCAATGTATTAAGAGAATTGAAATAAGATGTTTTCTTTTTAATAATTTTGTCTGTTTCTTTGTTTTGGTATGACAAGTATGATATAAGAATGTTTCAAGAATTCTTTTATGATAAATAATTTGAAAATTGCATCACATAACTATGAGAAGCATTTATTTACAATAATGAATAATCTTATATATGTGAATTGAAAGAATCATTAGACTACTTTCCCATGTAAATGATAATAGTTAGGTGTAAAGTTGTTATATCTGTTGTTAAAAGAAACTCACAAAATAGTTATATTTAAGTTTTATTATTTAGTTTTGTGATGTGTGCGTGCCACAAAACCATCACCAGATTCAATGATTATTATTCTCAAGTCTTTACTGTATTTTTTTAATATAATAAAAACACCTCCCGAGAAAAACTTTATTGTTAAATTTCAATATTAATTGTGTTGCTCTCTTATAATATAAGTTTTACTTACATCATTCAAAGTTTATTTTTAATATGAATTAAGCTGTAATTTTGAAATTAGTTTAAATTTTGTTGTAAATGTTGGGGCTTAACTTAATTCTTATATAAAATAGCATTTTTATTAAAATGATCTTCCTTATCATCAAATAAGTGACTTAGAATTTCTATTCCTTTGTATAGTTGAAAATCTGTGTTTCACTTATAATAGGTTTAATTTTGTTTAATAAATCTATAAAAATATGAAATTTAAGAATGATACCTATAATTTCATAAAGAGGATTTCTTATGATTTTTTTAAATGTGTTTGTATTTATGTAAATGTTAAGAAATGAAAAATACATTTTAGAAATCTGAATTTTTTTAAATGATCCAAAAGTATTTAGTATTTTTTTAAATTTGAATTAATTTGTTAGTTGGTCTGTGTGTTATATATATAGCCAAATACAAAAAAAAAAAATCTTACTATTCTCTTACATATTGTTTAGCGGCATTACAGTAACATTAAGGATTATATATATTTATCTTAGATTCTTAATTATATAAAATACAAATAAAAGACAGTTTGTTTGCAGGGATTAGAAGAAGCCCAGAAAAGTGAAATAGGTAAAAGAAGCATGGAAATTACTGAAGAATTGGCAAAATCAGCAAAGATAGCTGCAGAAGCCATAGCAAAACAAGGTGAAGAATTAGGCAAAAGAGCACCAATGAGAGCTGTTGCAGAAGTAAATATTTTTGGCTTTTGTTTGACAGCCTGTTTTTGTTTTTTAAGAATGTATTATAATATTATCATAAATTAGGGAACCAGTTTAAATGAGAATTATAGAATAGAGAATCTGTAGATACAGAATTAAAAATATGAAAGTAAAACTGTAGTTATTCCTTTTTTTTTTTATTCTAACAAAGATTTTACTTTTTAATTTTTCTGTTATTAACACATAAAGCTGCGTGTTGAAAAGGAATTAAGAAACAATTATGTATTCTTTTTATAAGTAAAATCACTGAAATTTTATTTCAACATTTTAAACTTTAAAAATCAATGTTTTTTTTAAATATGAATATTATAGTTTTTAAATTTGCAATTATGTTTAAACTTTTCTGAGGTATTTTAAAAACTTAAATTCCATAAAATAAGTAATAGATTTAATTAAAATATTCAGTTTGTGGAAAATATCAATGAAGAAATTCAATACTTTTTAAAGAAATAAAAATTTGAATTTTCATTTGTTTTTTTTAAATACCTTGTAAATTAAATAAAATCTCGATATATTTTTGGGGGAAGGAAATTTTTGTTTTATGCTGTGTAATTTTTTTATTACTATAAATGTAGCTGTTAATGTTTGTATAATAAATGCTTAAATTTGATTTTTATTATAAAATATCCATTTTATGCTGTCTCATATATATTAAAAAACTTAAATACATTTAGATTTTTTAAAAAATATTTTTTTCGTAATTATTAGGGTGTAAAAACTGTAAAAGAACAGATAGAAGAAGCACAAATGACTGGTTCAAGAGTTTATCAGCCTCCTGGTTAGTATTTTGAAGTTATATGTGGTTATTTTTTGTTTTACTTTTTTTATTCAGTTTAATGACTGTTTCTATTTAGTTTTATACATAATTAATTTTATAAGTATTTTTGCAGCCACTCTACACATGAGGAGTGAAAGATCTAGACTGAACAAAGAAGATAGGATCATTGAACCTAACAGGTAAAATTTTAAAAATAAAATCATAACCTTATAATTTCAATCTTTTTGTTTTAATTGATACACATATATATAATCTAAATTTGAAAATATTTATATTCAGTGGTGAAGGGGTTAATAAACATCATGAAGAAACTTTGCAAAATATGGAGACAGAAAGCTTTTAAATCATGGAGGCCATCTAACCAATACTAAATTTGTCCTAATTTTCTGTAATATATTAGATATTCTGGTCGCTCGTCTGGTATAGTGGTTAGTGACGCTGACTACTGTGCCGTTGGGTCTGGGTTTGAATCCCGGAGAAGACATGGATGTTAGTAACTGTATAGTGCCTTTGCAGCATTGGGGTACATTAAATAGCCGTCAAGTCGCCTCTCAGGAGGTTGGTGGAAGGGGATGCCCCTGACCAGCCCCAGGGTTATTCACCCTCAAAATTGGGGTGAAACTGAGCTAAATCGTTCCGTCACCCGCTTGATGCTCAAAGCTAAGGCTAACGATAGACGTCACTTAGCCCTTTCCCATAATGAATTTTGTGGGCCTTGATCTGGCCTTTGCCAATAAGGTGGCATTAGTAACAACAGATATTCTGAAGTGTTTCTTTAGTTGAAAAATTAGTATCTTGTGTGTGAAAACTTATATAAATATATGTTTCAACCTTTATTTTTCTTTTCTTTAATTTTTGGGGACCACATTTTATATTTAATTGATTGTAACTTCTTCAACCTTGATATAACATGAAAAACCTCCAAGTTTATGAAGAAAAATTAATTTGAAGCTCTAAATGAATCTCTTAGGTTAACTATAGTATTTAATTTTTTTATGAACTGATAACAAATTTTGATTGAGTTGGACTATTCAGTTCATATTTAGATAATAAATTATAATAATATATGAAAATATTTGAATTCTTAAAAAAATTAAAAGAAATCATGTTGGAATACTTATTTAAACATAAGTTTCTGATTTCTTATATCATTAACTTTATCCATTTTATGAACTTATGAATATTGAATGCAAATTATTGAATTCAGTACAAAAAAAAAATGAGAATAAATTTATTCCATTTACTAATTTATGACATATTGATTACATCTTAATAAATGTGGGAAAATGATTAAAAGTTATAGTTTCCATTTCTAAGATAATCCTATTTAGTGCACACATTTATTTATAACAAACCTGGCAAACTATTTTCATCAAATTGGATAGTAATCCAATACAAAGAAACAAGCTGTTGGTACTTATTCAGCTCATGTTTTTTTCTCCTGTGTTAAAAATGTGAACTAAGCCTGGAATTAATCTTAATTTTTTTTTTTTTTACTTTTGAGTAACTATTGTAAGATTTTTAAAATTTTATTTCAGTGAGGCCACAACAGTAGAACTTCATAAAGATTCTAAATGGTTTCAAAGTTGGCAAAATTTTCGCGATAATAATCAGTATGTAAATAGTAAGTAGGATATTTGTTTTCTCTTTGAAAGTGTTTTTATTTCTGTTTATTTTTGCTACTTAAAACTGTTGCTTGTTACAATTTATGTATCAGAATCATATTAAACGTTTTTTTTAATTCCAAAATTTGTACTTTTTATATTTTTATTCATTCATTCAAAACATTTCACAGTATGAGTTGTGTAATCAATACAGAACTCATGTATACTTACTCTTAATGTTTTTGTTGTATCTAGGTTTTATATTTGACTAATAAACAGAAGAAAATGCTCTTATCAAATTAAAACACTTCTTATTTTTAGTATTAATTATTTATATTAAAATAATTTTTTTAGAGGTTTTTGATTGGAAAATGAAGTATGATGAAAGTGATAATCCTGTAGTTAGAGCTTCACGTCTGTTAACTGATAAAGTGACAGACCTATTTGGTAAGCCTGATATAATGCATTTAACAATTTTTTTTACTCCTCTTACTTATTTACTTAACTTTCTGTTATTGTTATTTAATATGTAAAGCATAAGATAGTTATTCACAGTAAACATTAATGGTTGCAAACTTATAACTGGCACTTTTTCTGTCAAGTTTGAGTGCTGGAAATAGAGGGCAGTAGGCCTAAAAGCGGCGGGATGCCGTCAATAAAATTAACGTCGATAATACTCACGAGAGAGAAATAAAACCTTAATCCGTAACAAACAAATATTTATTATGATTAACATAGGTAAACAATAACAAATTAACAATGAATTTAAAGGTAAGTAGTATAAAACAAAGAGGCACTTTAAGCATTGAAACACATTCTACGCGGCACTGGGAAACGTCCGCCGGTATAGGGAAACTTGTAGAAGTGATGAGAAGTAGGGGGCGCGATGAGCGACAATAGCAGGGGTGTACAAGGTACAAACATCCCGGCCCCCGTTGAAATGCTTATTTCAATATTTACATGTATACAAACAAATTTACGTACACACAAACATGAGGTATTACACAATATCAATGAATAATTAAAGTTAAATAAAAAATGTAAACCACAGCACAAAATTATAATAAAGCATAAGAGAAAATACATTTATCAGTTAAACAAATCAAATATAAATGCAAAAAAAAAAATAATGGTAGTAATATATGAACGACAAAAATTATAATTATAAATACACATTTTCATTCAATTGGCAAGATGCAGATATCTGACATTTCTTTTAATTATTTTTCCATCAGGGAGTTTAAGATTAACAACTCTTATTTTGCTGTCATTACCATAAAAAACTCCTAAAATTCTACCAGAAGCCATTGATACCAGGAAGTGATTCATTCTTTAAATTAACGAGTACCTATCTCAACATTATTTTTCTGAATCTCCATTTGCTCCTTTCTTGTAAATTATTTAAATAATTTCTTTTCCAAACTTTCCATATCTGTTGGGAAAGCCAATTAACCCTTTGACATCTGGTTAATCTATTTTCTTTAACATTAATTTAATTGGGGCTCTGCAATGCCGGGCCCC
>BMAV01003173.1:0-11913 GCA_019973955.1 Trichonephila inaurata madagascariensis
CTTTATGTAAATAACACGAAAAAAAAACCAATAGAAAGTAATGGATAGGAATATCAAAAATCCATTGCAAGATAGAGGTAACTTACCTAAAATTGCATTTAAAAAATGAAAACCCCCGCTAAATCTAGTGCAAAAAAGGGGTTTTCCAGTTTTTGGACCCTAATGCAGATTTAAATCATTGGAATGGCGGGGAAACGTATCACTTAAAAAAAAGTAAAAAAAAGAATGGAAAAAAAAATTAATAAGAGTTGCAAATTATAGCATAACTTTAAAAACACAAATAAATATGAATAAAATAAAAATAAGTAATTTTACCTAATATTGAAAATGACGTCTATAACTATGAAATATTTAAGTTTATAGTAAAAAAATATTATCGATCTCAGAAAATCCTTACTATTTTGAATAGCTTTATTCATATAACTATTAATAAAATTAATTGGGTATTTCGTTTAAGCAATATTTAGTAAAATGTTTATATTTATTTATTATTTTTCTGATTTTTTTGACACCAGAAATTTATTACGTTGTATATAATTAATAACAATATTTCTGAATATAGAAACATGTACATTACTCTCCCAATGATGAACTTTGGTAATATATACTGACTCTAACTTAAAGTAAAACAATGAGCAAGAAAAGGACAAACAAATTACAAAAGTAATACTTCCACAGTAATATATTAACAAACTCGTAGGCTTAGAGCTGAGATATAGCTGAGCTAATCTATAAAATGCAGCTGCGTTTCAAATATACCATTTCGCTCAACGGATAAAATATAAGTTTGTTTTTAAAAAAAATTTTTTTTGTCAGGGCTTTAATTTGGGTACAAACCCCCTTGGATGTCCACGGGCCCCTTTTTTTAGAGGTTCGCGGAATCATCACGTAATTTTAAATTTTCCCCTTTTTTCGGCCGAAAGGTCTTGGTGGAAAAATTGAAAGACGTGCCATACTAAATTAGACCACTAAATCGACCCCGATGAAAAAAATTCTACTCTAGAACTTATATTTTGATCCAGAATATTAAGTCGGGGAGGGATGTTTCAAATTTTGGGTGTCCGCGATGTCACGCTAATACATAAAAGGTGGCCGCGGCGATCGAAAGTTTAAGAACCGCTGGTTTATATCAGTGTTCCGCAACCCCCGGTCCGCGGACCAGTACGTCCGTGGATCCAAAAACTACGTCCACAAAAATATTAAATTATTTCTCTTTTTTTTTACTGTGGTATATTTTCTTAGGTTTGGCTACTTTTATAAAAATCATTTAAAATTCCTTGTTAAATCACTTTATTTTTTTTAGTGTAGCTATATTTCATTCAGAAGTCACGATTAAATACAATAAAATTTTTAAATTTTAAATCAAAAATCAAAATATAAACAATCAACATCCTCCCCCTCAGCGAGCCACGGTAAAATTAGCAAACGTTGACCGATCCGCGGCGATAAAAAGGTTGCGGAGCACTGGTTTATATGATTAAATCAGTTAATCTCTTGATCAAAACAACTTGTTTAGGAACGACGTTACTCTAAAAAAGATTCGGATATAGATTTTTTTACTAGCTCAGCGTTTCTCAAACTGTGGGGCGCGCCCCCTTAGGGAGGCGTGATAACCCTACAAAGGGGGCGCGAGTATATCGAAAAGTCAAAAACAAAGGATTTAAAAATTACAAATTTACTGAAAGGAAGCAAAATAAAATATACAATCGGACATAATAAAAATAAAATACACATTTACCTCATATAATACACTTATAAATGTATCAGTACTGCACAATGTATTTGATAATTAATCTTACAATATGAAGTGAAGAACAAATTTACTAATTGCTAGTGATTCATGTAGGCTTGTCATATACAAAATTTAACACTTATCTTGATAATTTGTACGGTTTATGATTAAAATCGTATTGTAGCTTTAACATCATAGTGCATTATTATTGCATTCCCAAATACTTTTTATTAGGGAAGGGGGCGTGATGAAAATTAAGATTGAAAAGGGGTCGCAAAATTGAAAGTTTGAGAACATAATTAGCTTTTTGATTATACTAGCTCTTCTCTATACTCTCCTTGTTTGTGCGACTTTTCTAAAGATTTAAAAATTTTGTTATCCACCCAATATTTAGTTTTTTAACACGCTTTTATAAGTTTCATAGATGTAATGGAATCTTGGACTCGATTTTACCCACTTTAAAGGTCAGATTTCAAAATTTTTTGCACGCTTGTAAAGGACCGATGACAATACAATAATTTGATAATTTTGTTTCATTATCCTGACTGATGGTCGGGGAATAAGGAATTTAAGGTTTTCCCGAGTTTTGGCGAGTAATTCTTATATCATTTCCAGATTTGGCGACTGTTCAAAACCTTTTCCCAATACTTTTTAAAAATGGCGCAACCTAAAATGAAAACGCTTGTTAAAAAAAAATAAAACCAAAAAGTGTTTTTTTTGGGAAAAGGGGGGAGATTTTCGTGCATGTGAATAAAAAAAAATTTATGTTCTAACTGCTAAATATTTTTTATAAACAATACGTTTAGAAGTGATGATATGAATTAACATTATAGCAATACTTTAAAAAATGATAAATTTTTTTTCCAACTGAAAAATATTTTTTTTTTTTGATAAAGCAATATTTTTTAGAAGTGATGATACAATTAACATTATAGCAATACGTTTAAAAGGTGATAATACGATTGACATTTAATATTTCTTTTTATAACACACTTTTATTAGTTAGACCTGTATCTATAGAGATGGAATCTTTGAAATATAATAATACGGGACCTATCTGAGGCCCCGTAAGCGGAGAGAATACCCTTCAAACCCGTTAATTAATATCCATTGAAGATCCTGACTAATTCCAGCACAGCCGCGTAATTCTGGCTCCAAATATCAAATTCAAGGGTAAATTTAACAAAGAATAAATGATAGTTTTAAAAACTAAAAAAACAGGCTTTTATTGTAGATAGAACTAAAAAATGAAAAATAAAGTATAGTTTTAAAAAAAAAAACTAAAAAACACGCTTTTATAATTATTCGAACTAAAAAGTAAAAAAATAATTCTTAATACAAGAATAAAATGATTAACGAGAAAATTAATGTCATTGAGGTAAAAGCGTGGGGTGCTTTGTATTACATTTTCACACTAACTCAGCATTTCAGAATAGAACTAGTAAGAAATTATAACAATTAATATAGAGCACCCCACGCTTTTACCCCACAATGACATTAATTTTCTCGTTAATCATTTTATTCTTATATTAAGAATTATTATTATTTTTTTTTTTTACTTTTTAGTTCGATTCAGTATAAAAGCGTGTTTTTATTTTTTTTTAAACTATAATTTATTTAACGGTGTGTCGAAGCGAAAACCGAAACCATAACATGGGGCTGTATTTAGCTCTTTCATTTATTTTATATACTGACCTTTAAAACTTTAAATGGATTTTTCTCAGGTTTTTATTTCTTACGACAATCTTGTATTTGAAACACCAAGGCTTTTTGTATTCAATATAAAGCTTTGAAACTTTTTCTTTTTGTTTTGTATAATATGTTTGACGGTTCTGTGCATGGAAGGATGATTTAGATAATAAGTTATTTTTTAAAAAATTTACTAAGTCATATGTAGGTGTTTTATATTTTACAGTTTTTTATAGTATCCAACAGGAGAAAAAGTAAAAATAGACTCGCAATATTAACCTGATACACAGAGAAACACTTCAAAGTATATTAGAAAAAAATGATTCAAAAATATCATAATTTTTAAAATTAGTATAAATTTTAAAATATTAAAATATTTTTTAAAAAAATTTAATTAATTGTTTACTTAAAAATGATGTTTTTCCTCTGAAATGTATATTTCATGCTTTTTTTTTAACTGGGTACATGTAAACATTTTCATCCAAGCGTAGTTTGCAAAACTGCAGTGAATTCTAATTTCAGAATGAATTATTAATACATAAATTAAAATTTTATATTAAGTTATTTTCTGAATTTCTCGTTGGAATTTATTTCGATAGCTGGATTAATTCCATGCCCCGCAAGTTTTATAATAAGAAAATATCTTTTTGTTAATAACATTGAAATATAAGAGTAGTGTTTAAAAAAAAATGTTCAAATAAACTATTTTTTTTTAATATTGTATTAAATAAATGTATTGGGATTGGCTGCAAATATTGTAGAAATGAATATACTCATGTATAGAAATGAATACTTATCATGTATTTCTAATAACCTTCATTAATTTTTTTCCGCGTTCTAAATTAGAATTAATAAGCTACAAATATCCTTACGTGGAAATATTTTCTTTCAACACAATTATATTGTTTTCATTAATTTTTTTCTTAATTTATTAAAAAAAAAAGGAAGATAGTCGTTTGAAGATGTATATCATTATTTGCAGTATAACTATTAATCAAAAGATGGCGCTACGGTGTACAAATTCCATGTTAATGTTTATACAATGGAAATTTGTAGATACTATATATATACTGTGTGATATACAGCTATATTTAGCACATCTTTACTACTAGATATTATTCTAGATATTTATATTGTTAGATATATTTCCATCACAACCCAATAACAAAATTAAATCGAACCTTTAAAAAAAATAATAATAAAGAAGATATTTAAAAGAAATCAATTATTTTTCTTTTGAATAACTTGAAAAATGAATCGCTAATAAATAGATTCGCTTTAGATTTCACAAATAAATTTGATTCAAAGGCAAAAATTACTTGAAATTTAGAGAAATTTTTTTAAATAGTCCTTTCTGATTTCTTAATTTTTTTTAAAAAAAAAATGTTTCCTTTTAAAATGTGATTTCAAAAATTATATAACATTGATTCTAAGTAATATTAATAAAATTACTGCTTTTATATGTATGAAAGAGACTCATTCACTTATGAAGATATTTCCGGAACTATTAAACCTACAAACTTGAAATTTGGAAAGCAAGTTTCTTTTGAGTAAAAATTCGCTAAGAACGGGTTTTAAGGAAATAAATTCGTAAGGGGGATTTCGGGAGGTTGCTGGGACACATAGTTAAAATTCCCGTTTACGAACTATTGTACCCACAGTAATGAAATTTAGCATACATGTTTTTGTTCCTGATTACAGATCCGATTGGAAGAGTTTTTCCGAAATCGATCCCCAATGAGGGGTTGCAAGGGGTTAAGATGGCATTATATCTAAAATCTCCGTTTCTGAACTATTACACCAACGAAATTTAGCAAGTATGTTTATTTTGTTGAGTAGAGATGTGCTAAAAAGGAGTTTTACGAAAATCGTCTATGAGGGGGGAGTTACGGGGCCGTAAAAGATAATTATACTTCCATTTAATCAAGAAGTGTAAGGGTTATAAGAATGTTTTTCAGAACAATCGAACTCTCAATGCTAGGACTTAGAAATCAGTAATTTATAAACAGTATATAATTGCACATCAGTAGCGCACACAGAAATTTTTCAGAGGGGGGGCAGGGTCGGAAGTCCTCCATTCTCGTATCATGCTCCAATACGCCACCCAGCATATTCTTCTTTTGTCGATTTTCGGGAACAAAAAACAGAAACAAATTATTTATTGAATAAATAATTATCATTAATTAATAAAATTAATTATTAATAACAAATTTTGATTAAATTTTACGTGCTATATACATAGGATAGTAATCAATTGGAAAAAAATCAAGGGCTTTGGGAGGGGCCGGCCGGCCCCGAGGACCCACCCCTCCTTGTGTGCACCACTGCACAACATCATAAAATGGCCAGCAAAACGGGTGGGTAACGGCAAGTATTATATATACCATACTAGCGGCCCAACAGACGTTTTCCTGTACACACATCTTAAATCCGAAAATTTCAAACTTTTTGAATAAGTTTTGACAATCTGGTCCGTTTTGATGAAAATTTTTATAAAAAAGTTATTACAATACCTGACGTCATCACATGCACAGTTAACACAATTCGACCTATCGATTGCGTGTGAGTAAGTGTATACTATGAACTAAGTTGAATATAGTAGAAGCTATTCTGTGTGAATAGAAACTGAAACTTGTTTTAATTAAATGATAAAAAAGATAAAACTCGAGATATTTTCATAACAGGTATATTTTTTTAATGCACAGTAAGTAAATTTATCGTAAATTAATCGTATATTTTTGGTTAATCCTTGAGGGAGTAAGCAAATGCGATGGTTTGCCAACCCTCGGACACGCAACATATAATAATTGGACGTACGAAAAACAAAATTTTTCCTTCTTATTTCTTTTTTTTTTCTTGCCGCGCATTAGCGGAATAAACAACACACAAGGGTAAAACAATTAAGGTTTTTAATTAATATCTTATAAACTAATTGCTATATCGGACCGAATTGTGAATTTAAATCATTCTCGAATCCACTTGAACCCCCAAAAAAAAAATGTCATCAAAATCGGTCCAGCTGTTTAGGAGGAGTTCAGTCACATACACACGCACGTAAGAATTATATATATAAAGATTCTCTCGAATCTAAGCCGCACTATTTGTCCAGTGTGAATGCTACTGAAAATCGGGTGTAGCTTAGAATCGAAAGCAATTTTTTTTTTTATTTTAGTTGAAATTGAGTTTCAATCCCTTTCAAAAGGGAAAATGTAACCATCCATTTTGACCACTTGCATCCATAACTTATCCCAGTCCACAGTTTATCTCTAGCAATTCAGCCTATCGTCAACAACGCTGTTAAGAACTCAGCACGTATTTAGGAAATTTTGCTTGTGTACGCTTTTTCTTTCAATTCCCTAAATATCAAAGATATCGGTTATAGCATCCCTATGAAGCAAATATGAAAAGGGTGACAATTTTACACGCAGAAAAAAACGAAACACAGCAGCGGCCACTAAACATTTGACACGGATAAAAAAAATATATACTTCGATGGTGTAAACAAAATGATATAATTTTTGCTTGTAAATGTTCAACAGTCTTTAATTATTCTTTTATATTCTTCTACAATACTTTCTTTTTAAAAAAATGTTGCATGGAAGACAACACTGAGTGGGAAAATGGCGACGCCGGAACCAATTCCGAAGTCAGCTGTGAAAATAGGAGTGACGAATCATTTTCGAAACACGATACTAACAGAGTAATTATAGGTTCATGTATATATTTTTGAAAGATTTTAATACTGGTCAAATAAATTAATTACCTTCTAATTATTTCTCATTACATTTTTTTAAAATCTCTTAAGGTATCCGGCTACGTTCGGAACCGTGATTTTAAAAAAGCGCATTAATGGATAGTTTTCATGATATTTAGTGTCACTTAGATTAGAATACATGTATAAAACTGTTTTAAGCACATTTTGATAAAAAAAAGATTTAAATACAATAATTTGATATAAAATTAACTTAGAATAACCTTTTTCAAAAATGTTCTCCTTTTGTGAAAAATGCTTCTATTATAATAATATTTTGCCTGTATATAGCTCAAACCTCTGTACAGAGGCTCAACTATGATTTTTGTGAAAAATTCACATTATTTTCAGAGTTACCACCCATTGAAATAATTATCGGCGTTGTTTTCTTAAAATTTCTCCCCTCTGTTGTCGTAAAACACGGATAAACCCACTTCTAAGTTATATATTTCAAACATTCTAGTTGAGTCTCTGTACAGAGGTCTGAGCTATATACGGGCAAAATATTACTATAATAGAAGCATTTTTCACTAAAGGAGAATATTTTGAAAATGGGTCATTCTATGTTCATTTTTTGTCAAAATAGTGTACTGAAATAATTTTTTATTGTAATACTATTCTTAAAACAATTTTATAAACATTTTCTAATCTAAGTGACACCAAATATCATAAAGATTATCCATTTATACTCTTTTGCAAAATCACGGTTCCGAACGTAGTCGGATACCTTAAGTATCAGATATCGATGACCCTTTTACACATAGTTTTATTTTTTCTGAAAAAATGTAGAGAATCAGGGGTGTTGCTTGGAATCGATGGCAAAATTTTTTCACAAAAACACTTTGAGAATTTAGTGTCCTGCTTAGATTAGAGCAAATACGGTAATATTAAATTTCTGTTAAATGTTAAATTATTCATGACTAATTTTAATACTGTTAATATCATGACTAATTTTAATACTGTTAATATCATGACTAATTTTAATACTGTGCAAAACATTATCTTACATCTTTTAACGAAAAATAGTGTATCAAAAAAATTTTTTCTATAATCTTCATAGTCTCACGATATTCATCAAAAATCTTACATTTTCTGTCATCAATCACCTTACCATCGATCATTTAAATGGAACAATGGGTTTATTATTGACTTAATTGAATATCATTTTTTATGAACCGGTCATTAGCCTCCCGGAAAAATTTTTTAAATATGAATCAACATTAATGTGGTCAGAGGCACTTATTCAGTGGTCGCATTAACGACTTCATAATGACCGCATCTTTCTGTCATTAAAAAAAGAACAAGGGGCATTCATCCTAAAGGTGTTGCGGGAAACCCCTTTCAGAACGCGGGAGATAACCTTCGTTTGGTCATCCCATTGATTAAGGTTGCTCAACTTATATAGAAAAAGGGGGGAAAAAACAGCCATCAGATGTACGCCTACCTCTATCGAGAGGGGGTGTCCGTAAATTACAATGTTTTACTCATTTATTGAAAATTTGTGTTATAAATAAAATGAAAAAAAATCTTAAAAAGCAGATGTAAGAATTATTTTATCCTTTTATATTATTATCCTTTTTTTTATTCCTTTTAAGGTATCCGACTACGTTCGGAATCGTGATTTTGCAAAAGCGCATAAATTGATAATTTTCTTGATATTTAGTGTCACTTAGATTAGAATACATGTATAAAATTGTTTTAAAGCTTTTTTTGAAAAAAAAAATTATTTAAATACAATTTTTTGGCAACAAATTAACTTAGAGTAATTTTTTTTTAAAAATGTTCTCCTTTTGTAAAAAAATGCTTTATTATAATAATATTTTGTTGTATATAGCTCAGGACTCTATACAGGGGGCTCAACGTTTTTGAAATATATCTTAAAGGGGGGGTTTTTATCCATTTTTTTAGACAAAGAAAATTTTAAGAAAAAATGCCAATAATTGTTTCAATTGGTGGTAATTTGAAAACAATGTAAATTTTTTAAAAATTTGTTAGCCTTTGTAAGAGGTCTCAGCTATATACAACAAAATATTTTTTTAAAAAACATTTTTTCCCCAAAAAAGGGAAAATTTTTTAAAAAAGATTATTCTAAGTTAATTTTTAATTGAAGCTCGAAGTTTGGCCCCTACCGTTGACAAGGGTGGGGCACAAGTTTAGGGAAAATAAATGGCGCTTTGATACCCTTTAATTATGTGCACTTACAGCCTGGCTCTTCTTTCTCGAAAGTTTGCCAATCCCCTACCCTAGGGCTTACTAGAGGTGCTTAATTGCTAGGGTTGTGAAGAACCTTAAAAAGAAGAAAGACTCCTCAAGGGGTAAAAAGTTTTATATCTCTGGGATGACATTCGGGATTTGATTCGGAAAAGGTCTAGAAAGGGGGTTTCATTCTTTTTCCGTGAAAACGCGTCCGGTCGCATTCCCGCCAGTATGTCATACCTGGACTAAAGGAAAAGGTAAATTTTAGTATCTTTAGTATCAAACATCCCTATAAGAATATTTGAAACAAAAAAAAGGCAAAATGGTAGAAAAGAGGAAACTATTATGGAACACCATTTGCATTTTTATGATAGCTTTACTGGTTTTTGATAAAAATCTCCAAAATCATCAAGAGCACATACCATAAGTAGTTGTAATGAATTATCACTTGTCCAGAAAAACCCAATTCGTTTTGTTGTTATAAAAAAATTATTTAAAAAGTGTGGCAAATGGTGGTTTTAAAATAGTGGGTAATGTAGAATAGGTTGCTAAAAATTTGGGAAAACTAATTAGACTTCATAAATAGTAGTTATTTTTTAAATACGTTATTTTTTAACTATAAAAACCCTTATTCCAAAGGTTTTTTTGCAAGTCATTTTTTTTTCAGGTCTATTTTTCAAAAGTCCAAAAAATAATCTTTTTCTGCTGCGGTAAAAATGAAACACGAAAACACGAAGCACTGAATCCAAGTTTCCCCCCGTTAATCTTCGGGGAAATTTTTTACAACGAAGATGCATTCAGCCAGCTCTTTCTTTCTGGTTCTTTAGTTGTGGAGAAGTCCATCACAGATGATACTGTTGTAAATTAAATATAAAAAAGAATAGATGGCCACAAGTCATCTGAGAGATACATTTTTAGCTTATAGCATCAGTTATGTTAAGTTCTTTGTGGTGTGCGCATGTCTTCTGTGTCATCTAAGGAAAAAAAACCAAAATGTCTAAAAGATGGACTAAATTATTGGAATAACTTAAAAAATATAAGGAATAAGCGTCTAACTGCCCAAGGGAAATTTAAAAAGAATCAGGAAATATAACAGATACATCAAATTCAGAAGAGGTGGTCTAAGTTTAATTTCTTAACAGGGGTCCTGAAATTTTCTTTTTTTTTTTGAAGCTTCGGGTTCCTTCTCTTTTTTTTTTTTTTTTCTCCTCCAACATAGGGGAAAGTATTTTTTGTAAGAAATCCAGCTTTCTGTATTAAAAAAAGGTATTTCATAATACTGATCCCCATCTAGAAAATTTGGGACCTTTACATTAAATGTCAAAATATTGCCCCAAAAAACCCAAAAAAAACAAACTTAAATTTTTTTTGGCGTTTTTAAATACTTAGCATCAAAGGAGAAGTAATATGTGTACTAACAGGTTAAAGTGTTTGAAAACTTGTGGCGGGTTCTATACGTGGGTCTTCTACAAATCCTATTGATGAAACTTTTCTTTAACTGTGATTTGAGTTTAAAAAAACCCTTTTCCCTAGGGAATTTTTTGTAATGTAAAGGCTATTTAAAGCCTAGCATTGGGTGTATTAGGTTAATAGTGTAGTGAAAAGTTAATAGTGAAAAGGGGGTATGTGAACGGGGAAAACGGCTATTGAAAGTAGTATTTGAACTTGGCATCCCTCGAATAGCGGAAGGAATATAGGGAAATTTTTTTGTACCAAGTTGTTGCAGCTCAAAAAAGGAAACGTCAAGGAACTACAAGGGATCAAGTGATAAATCGTTTTAAATAATCTTATGAGTTGATTTTCAGATTAAATATTGCTCCCAAAGTTTTTGAATATGTTAAAATTGCTATAAAGTGTTAGATCCCCAAAATAAAAAAATTTTTTTAACCCTTTATCTACCGATTATGATTTATGCAGTTTTTCATGCAAGATTTTTTTTAAATCACTATATTCAAAAGTAAGGGATATACATAAACAAAATAAACTTTTTGGGAAATTTAACCCCTTAGAGCTATTATTTAAATTTAAAAATAATCAACGTAAAAATTTAAATTTTATACACTGTTTACCCAAAATAAATAGTCAAATCGTTTTCTAAGGTTTTCATTTACATACAAAAAAAAAAGCACATATTTTGACATTAACTATTCTTTTGGGAAAAAAAATGCAATCTTCGCAATGCGCTGAAACCAATTTTTCTCTTTAAAACTATTCGCCTTCCCCCCTAAAATACTCATTATAGAACCCGTGCTGCCAAAATCTTGGAAGGTGGATTTTAAAACTATTCCTGCTGGTATCTAAGGGATTCGTAAAAAAGGTTATTCATGAAATTTTAAAAAAGAGTGGTACTTATATAAGTACCGACGGTAGATGGGTTAAAAAAAATGCCTGCTTTTCCCCAATCCTCATACATCTCTATTGGGTTTAACAAACTTACCTGCACAAAATTTTGAAAATCATTAGACCCACTTTGTTCTCTAAAGTAATCAACAACAAGCGATCAACCATCACTGCAGTGGGTGTTTGGTAGTGCATGGTTTTCCCC
>BMAV01003175.1:0-12208 GCA_019973955.1 Trichonephila inaurata madagascariensis
AAATAAGGAAAAAAAATTCCTTTAATTAAACCCCAATTAAAAATTAATTGCAATACTTTCTGTTTTCGACGACAATACCTCAAAAATTTTGATCGCTTCGAGATTCCGGTTTTTTTAAAACACCATTAAGGTATAACACTGTTCAATAAAAAGTGTTTTAAGCAGTGTTTTTAAACCTGGGGCGAAGATATTGAAAAGTCGAAAATAAAAGATTATTTAAAAATATTATTAATTTACTGAAAGGAATAAAAAAATACATTCTGACATAATAAAAAATAAAATACATATTTGTACTGATATAACACACTTATAGATATATGGCTGCTAAAGTTTTGGGGATAGTTAATTTAACAATACTAGTTTAAAACAAGTTTAATAATTACCAGTACCCCATGGGGCTTCATATATATAAAATTAAACACAAATTTAATACTTATCTGATAATTTGTACTTTTTAAAATTAAGTCGTACTGTACCGTTACCCGAAAAGAATCAATTATTGAATCAGTATATTTTATTGATGGGGGGCGCGAGGAAAAGTATATGACTGAAAATTGGGTCGCAAATATTGAAAGCTTCAGAGAAGTACTGGTTTTAAGTATAATTTTATAGTCTTATCTGAATATATAATTAAATTCATATTTCACGGTCAAACTAGAAATTAAATGATTCTCTGACAAAATGTAATACACTGTGTAAAATTGAGAAATATCTGTAATATCTCATCCTCTAGTTAAATGCCTGTGTGATATTGTATCTTTTCTCTTATAAATCATCAATAATACTACATTCCATCTGGAACCTGTAATTACAAGGCTATATACATTTCATTCGTTGTTTCAAGACATCTTATTTAAAAGGAGCTTCATTGCGTTCAAATTAATGGCAGCTTTTTCATTACTGTATCTCACTCTGTTCCCTTGTCTGTTTAATTAATTGTGAATAGTCTACAATGAAATATATTTTTGAATCTCACTGGGAAAATGACATGAATATTTCAAAAGTTATTGATGTGTAACATCTTTCCTCTCGGTTGCTGGATATTTATTGGGAGTGATTTCGTGAAAAGGGACGGATGTGTGTAACAGGATGTACGTAAGCCCCGCTACTTGATTTGACCAAGAGAGTGCATGACTGTATCTTTTCGCTACCCCCCGCATGGGGTTCAACTTCTAGCCATCAAGCACTAGAGCGCTTGACTCTAAATCCGTTAGTCATGATAATGGGGAACATGAGTGCGGCAGAATGCTTATTTGAAAATGGACAAACAGTGATTTCGGTGGTCGTATACATTTCTTCGAATCAAACGGCTAAAAAAAATTAAAGATTTCCTGCATTTTGTACTTTTACGATATAAGAAGGTGTCTTTCTCTTTTAAAAAATTATCACTCCTTCCCCCGATTTTGAGTGGTGATTTTAACTTAATTTAGTTTGCCAAAAACTGAGCCCCATAGCTTTTATGAATGATGAACTCAAGTCGAATGAACACAAAATTTGAATGTTTCGACTGCTAACAGTGGTACCGTTATTGACGGCCGTTTTTCAACGGTTTTTAAATACTTTGAAATCATAAGTTTTGTGTCATATTTTAGTTATCATAAGTCTATTGTTCCGTTCTTCCCAATTGAACAGAATAATTTTTTTGATAAAAAATTGCATTACTCATTTTGTTAATTAAATACAATTTTCATTCAAGATATAATTATTCGATAGGAAATTATTTCCAATCATACCCACACACTCACACACAATTTTTTTCAGGAAAAAAGTTATTATTGCGCATTTACCACGATAACATGTCAGATGTTACACATCATATGCGACTCCCGAAAGCCCTGCTTTTTTTAATGAAATACATCGTTTCCGATAGAAAGATATTTCAAAAAATTTAATGCTTTTTATTAAGAGTTTTAATTTGAACTTTATTAATGGACTGCATATCTCAAAAATATTTTTTTTTCATTTTCTTTATTGAATAATCATTTTGATACACATAATGTGTGGATTTTCCCAGTGAGTCACACAGGAAGATATTGACGCGAAAATAATTTTTACAGCACAAACATGTTTATTTCCATACCAGAAATCTATGAAGGTCTACGATAGTTTATCATTTAACAATATTTAATCTGAGTAACAGACTTTAAATGCTATTTTAAATAACTATGTTGACTTTAAGAATAAGCTTATAATTTTTCAAGTATTTTTCTTCTTCTATGTTAAGGCTGCTTTCAGCGAATGTCAAAACGTGGACTCAAATCGGAGCAAATTTTCATACAGAAAATGTTTCAATTTTTTCATAAACTTTTGACATTGTAACTCTAACCTCTATTTAATATACTGTGCCTTTCAAATATAAAAACATTTTATAAAAATGTAATTTTTCACAGGAGCTTGTAAAGGGGAAAAAAAATCCATTTAAAATTATTATACCAGAGAGGAATTTGAGAACATATTTTATATCAGAAAATTATTTTGTATTCTTTTGCACAGAAGAGTGTTGTGTAATGAAATATGTTTTACGTATGACAGGTCAGTTTGTATCCTATTTTTAACATTACACGAAGAAAGGTATCAAACTCAATAAATCTCAGTGTCACATTTCCAATTGAATAAATGAATACTATCCTGATTTTGACAACAAAAGTATATTTTTTCTTCAGCTATAATTGCGTGTTTTGTTATTCTGGCTCAGAGATCCAGCTTGAATTGTTAGAAACACATTATTGAAGACAAATGTTGCTTGCTATAGAAACTGCGTAAGTATATCTTTTTCGTATTTAAAAATAAACATATTCTATAATTTTTTTAAAACAATATACATGTTCTATAAATTGTTTTAGGGTTAAAATTCTTATAAATATCTGATAAGTAACAGTGTAATTTATTATAATATTAGTATTAATTTTATAATAAGCATGTATATAAATAGTAAATCGCAACTTTTGATCATTAAAAAAGTTACACAAGAATATTTAAAGGATCTTTAAATACTTATAATTATTTTAAAACTTTCAATGAAGTTAAAACAGCAGCTATATATTATATTCAAATAAAATTGTATAACATCTAAATGTTTCATATAAATGTTTTTTTTTTATTTTATGATAAACAAACGATATTAAAAAAAGAAACGAGTCTTACAGTAGTCGCATATGATGTGTAGCATCTGACATGTTATCGTGGTAAATACGCAATATTAACTTTTTTCCTGAAAAAAATATGAATCGTGTATGTTTGGAAATAATTTTCGATCGAATAATTATATCTTTAATGAAAATTGTATTTAATTAACAAAATGAGTAATGCAATATTTTATCAAAAATAATTATTCTTGTTCAATTTGGAGAAGAACGGAGACAATAGACTTATGATAACTAAAATATGACACATATACTTGTGATTTCAAAGTATTTAAAAACCGTTGAAAAACAGCGTCAATAACAGTACCACTGTTTGCAGTCGAAACATTCTAATTTGTGTTTATTTCGAGCTTGAGTTCATCATTCATAAAAGCTATGAGAGACTCAGCTTTTGGCAAACTGAAGTTTAAGTTAAAATCACCACTCAAAAATCAGAGAAAGCGAGTGATAATTTTTAAAAGAGCAGGACCACCATCCTTATATGGTAAAAGTACAAAATGCAGGAAATCCTTAATTTATTTTAACCGTTTGATTCGAAGAAATGTATACGACCACCGAAATTACTTTTTGTCCATTTTCAAACAGGCATTCTGCAGCACTTATGTCCCCAATATCATGACTAGGGATTTAGAGTCAACACCCGAGTGTTTGATGGCTACTAGAGTTGACCCCATGCAGGATAACGAAAAACACAGCCACGACTCTCATTGGTCAAATCAGTAGAGCACTTTTACGTCACCCCTTTGTTACACACATCCGCCCCTTTTCACGAAATCACCCCAACAAATATCCAGCAACCGAGAGGAAAGATGTTACACATCAAAAAAATTATGAAAAAATAAATCCATAAACTCGTTGTTTATGCTCCCCCCTCCCGACAATTATAATTGTAATATTCACTAGAAAATATTTGAAAAAAATAATATGGAAACGAATTTATGAAGTTGTAAGAAAAGGCTTCATTCGAGTACCAATTCTGCATGGAATCAATGTATTCTAGAAAAAAAAAGCTGGAAAACAAATAACAAGCCAAGTTGAATTACCGGTAACATGATATAAAAGTCTGTAATTTAGCTACTTAAAATGTTTTTAAGATATGTGAAAAAATTAAGAACTCATAAGTGAAAGGGAAAAAAAATATTTAAAATGTATGGAAATTATTTAAAATTTCTTAAAAATAAAAATGATAAAAAAAAAAGCTAATAAATTTGCATGATCACTTATGTAAGCTGGCAACTTTAAGATTCTCCCGCTCACCTTTATCTTAATTTTTAAGTCTTGATAATAATTAATATTTGTTGTAATAGTTACACTGGAGGAAGGGGAGGAAGAATAATTAACAAAACAACTTTGTGGACAAAATAGCTAAATATTTAGGAAGAGTAGAAAAAAATTTAAGAACTTGATTCAAAATATGGGTGAAAAAGTTCAATAAATAATCATAACTGTGTTTGTCATTTCATGAATGAAAAAGGCGGGGAAAAATTGTCAAAATTCGAAAAATATTTCACCAAATTATCCTTGTAATTTATGTGTTCAGTGAAAGAATTTTATCTTTCCATTCACTGGTTTTATAACGGGGTTATTCATTTAAAAGTAAAATTTTTTTCGAAATAAAAATTCATAAAGATCTAAAAGTAGATTTTATCAAAAACATAAAAAATAAAAAAAATACTACAGCGGTGCATGGAATTTTTTAGTAAAAAGTAGATCTATGTTTTTTCATTCGAATTTTCTTAAAATTCTGAAAATTGCAAATATTATGATTAAAAATCACGCAATATAAATTTTTAAAAGAGGGTTAAACAGAAAATCATTCACGAAGAAAAAATCCTATCTATAATTAAGAAAAAAAATGGTAATCAAAAAAAAAAAGTATATCAGGAAAAAATAATAAAAAAAGTCTGAATCAATTTAACGATAGTTTTATTTTCAATAAAAAAATATGTTTTACCTTATGTAAAAATATTTCCAATCAATTCATAGTTTTTTCCTTGGGGGAATTCGTTTATCCCCCCACGGCTGTTTTGTTATGAATTTTTCAAATTTTCTTTAAAAAAATAAATTTTTTATTTAATTTAAAATTTTTTAAAACATGAGAAAAAAGCATTATCAAAATAATTGAATTATAATTATATATTTTTCGAAAATGTGTTCGAAAAATAATAAACTGATTTAACACCGGTGGGACGTTTTATTTCGCGTTTTAAGAGGATTTTACCGAACGAAAAAGGTGGAGTTTTTGTCCTTGTACTAATGTTTTAAAAAGTATTTTCATGACAGGTAGAAATTTTCCTTCTTGTTCAACGCCCGCAGTTTTTTACTAAACATATATTTAGGGTGGTTTTTACTGATGATAAAAATAAGGATTATTTTCCATTTACGAAATGGATAGAAGAATCCATTTTTCCCCAGGGTAATTTGGTCAGTACTAAAAAGAATAACCGGATAAATTTTTGGTTTATTATCACAAAAAATTTCGGCCAAAATATGTTCCCCAAAAATTAAAATATTAAAGAAAGAGGTAGGTGTAATGCAAGAAAAGAAACTGAAAAAGAAAGCCAAAAACAGAAAAAAAAAAATTAAAATTTAATTTTTAATGATCCATATGAGTCTTAAAGGACACAGTAGACAATTGACAAAAAAGGTCAAAAAAACAAAACTAATTTTTTTGTCAAATTTTTTTTTTATTCCTTTCTATAAACTTACTAAATTTTAAAACTCTAAGTTTAAAAAGAGAATTATGAAACTTTTATTTTTTTTATTCACATCCCAATGACAAATCAAAACTAAAGGACTTTTAAAAAAAAAAATAACTAGTTTTTTTCATGTAAAATGCTAAGGCTTATTTTTTTTTTGTGCTTAATACTTGGGAATTTTTTTCACTTGTTGCTAATAGTACATGGAGCAAAGGGGTTAAAGAATACTTTTTTTTTTAAAAAATAATTAAAGTTAAATTTTAAAATTTTTAAAATTTTTTTCCCAATAAGCATTCAAAAAAGGGTATTGTGAATACCAATCATATTATCAAAAAACCCCTTTCCCCAAATTTTTCGTTATAAAAGTTTAACATACTTCTAAATCAAATTTCATATATGTAGGTCATTTTTTGAAGGAGGGTAGCTTTTTAAAAAATTAAACTTCACAAGTTTAAAATTTTTCCCCCTTAAAAAATTTTAAGGGTTCCCAATGAAATTTTTAAAAGCACAAAATCCTTTTTTACATCATTCATACAAATAGGACCAACAAAAAATAATTATAAAATTCATTAAATTAAAAACCTTTCTGTAAATCATACCATGTCCCCTTAAAAATAAATATAAACAAATAATATAACCTTTGAAAAATTTCAAAAAGAATTTTTTTGTTTTGCTATTATATTTTTATTTCAGCTATTTTCTAAAACGTATATTAATTCTTACATACGTATTAAGCAACAATTCTTCATTTAGTGCGGTAATTTTTTAAAAAACCTTTAATGGCAAAGAATTGTTTTATTTATCCCCATAATGCTTAAATACATTTAAGGATGTATTATTTAGTGTAATGGATTTTTAAAATTTCCAAATGACTTTGTGTGCAAATTTCGGGAACAAAAAAAAATTTAGAGGTTGAAAAGGGTATATATCTCCCTCTTTTTTACACACAAAACTAAAGTCACAAACATAAAATCTATGAAAACTTGTGAACCATTTACCCTGTTGCTACGAAATTTGGCGCAGAGACATATTACAATATCAGTTTGAAGATAAACAAAAAAAAACAATATGGGAAAAAATTTTAAATTAAATTAAGATACAAGTCATAAAAAAAAAGGGGGGAAATCATAAAAAGAGATAATGCATTTACCAAAGGGGAAAAACCCCCTCTAATATGGAGGTGACCCCCGTGAACTTTGTACCAAAAAATTCCCCCAACGATCTACCATAGTGAAATTTGAGTGTCAATAAGAGGGGAACAAATCCCATTTTTTTGCGAGACTTTTAATTCCCGGGGGGGCCCGGGGGGGGAGCTAAGCTGAAAAGCCTTTTCCCAGACCATCCCAAACATATTCAATAGAATTGTGATCCAGACACCCCGAGGGTCAATGCATACGGAGAATACCTTCTCCTTCATGAAATGTATCAACAATGTGAGTTCTGTGTAGCCGCACATTATCATCCATAAAAATGTAGTCCCGGGCCCCAAAACACACCTAGAAAAAACCACATAGGTTGGGGTATTCACCCCTTTGGATTTACTTCTAAGTTATCTTCTTTGACCTTTGGGGTGTGGGGGGAATAAAGAACCAAGCGTCCATGATCTTAAAATGTCTTTATTAAGATCTTAACTTATACACTAACAATGACAGTATTTATATATTTTAACTTAGACTATCTGAGGTGAGAAAACACACAATACGTGTTACCAAATAAGCACGACTTTAAGCTCTATATTCCCGCCTAATCCTAATCTCAACTTATACACAGTTCCTAATAGGTAACAGAATTATCCTTCCTTAATCTCTTGGTTAATAACAATCCTCTCGGATCTTAAATATCTTTTGTTTACCTCGCGTGGAATAGTATCCACCTTGACTTGATCGCTCTGTCACGGATAGCTTCACACTCAATGACGGCTTCCTTCTCTTCCTTCAATTCACGCGCTTAAACTCAGACTAGCATAATCACTTCCCAATAGGTCATACGCTTACGTTAAACTTCTGCTATTTAAAAGGTTTCTAATTTGCATACTCACGCTTCGCTTCTGGATTTGGTTGGAAAGAATTTGCATACTCACGCTTCGCTTCTGGATTTGGTTGGAAAGAATTTGCATACTCACGCTTCGCTTCTGGATTTGGTTGGAAAGAATTTGCCTTTTAAGGCCCCAATGAACCCAAGAGGAGTTTTTAGTAGAAAACGCGATGAGCCCGTCACAAGGTTTCCAGAATCTCATCCCCGCAACGCTGTGAGTTGACAGTACCCGCACACCACACACAAGGATTCCTTTGCCACCAAATCTGTTGATTTTTGGTACGTAGGAGGGATGAAAGCGAGCTCCATTTTCTCACCAGGTGAAGACTCGACGAGAATCACCACATCTGGTACATTTCGACTCATCACTGAAAAGAACACGCCTCCATTCTTGTGGTGTCCACAACTGATATTTTCAGCTCCACAATACCGGGTCTTTCCTGCTTGATATAGTCAAAAGGATGTTCCATACTAGACGCTGGACGTATAGACCAGTCTCTGCAAGATGACTGTCGACTGTTTGCCTGTAAAATCTTCTCCCAGATACAGTAGCAAGGTCACGAGCAAGATAATGAGCCATTATCTATCTACGTCGTCGTACGCTTAATGCCAAGTAGCGATCCTGTGCAGATGTCAATGCTCAGTGGCAAACTTTGGCGACATTCCTGGAGATAGTACCACTTGTTTGGCTTAAACGGTCTCAATAGAGTAGTTCTGTAAGAACTAACGCTAAGCAATATCTTTTCTTAAACTGAAGGCTGATATTGTAGTACCCGTTTGTGAAGTCCCAGTCCCTGGGTACGTCCGTTCTACACTATCTACGCGAGCTGCTTCTGTGGGGAGGAACGAAGAACTACTAAAGTCATTTATGCTAAAATCTTTTTTTTAAGATCTTAGTTTAAACACAATACAACAACAAGAATAATCTAAGGAGTATGATCAAGAACGAGAAGACGTAACGCGTATTACCAATCGATAGAGCATATAACCACTGAATCTAACTTTATAGATTAAATTATTATCTCACTAGTAAAGAGTTTATACTTAAATTTTATCTTATTAATCTTACCACTATATCCTAGATAAACAACTACGGTCCTCATCACTTCTGCTCTGGCTTTAATCCAGTTATACTCCGTTGGGCTCGGACCCACTTTTGGTTAATCTTCACCGGCACTGTAGGATAATTTCCAAGATTAAGATTCCTCTCGTAAACTATATCTCATATGAGCTTGCGACTATCTTTCTACTTAGTAACACCTAGCGACTTCACTTAGCGACCTCCCGAAAGCTAAACTTACCATATATATATATATGATTTCTAATTTACATATACACGTTCTTCTTCTTGAGTTGGTTGGAAAGAATTGCCATTTCGGCCCCAAAGAAATCCCAAGAGGACATTAATAGAAATCGCGATAGAACACGTTCATGCGTCACACGTTCTTCAAAATAAATAAAATACAAATTGTACCAGTTTTTCAGTCGGCGTCTAAAAATTAAGATGAAAAACATGTTTGCGACTTTAATTTTGGACATGAGTATATATCCCCAGACACAACTGTAGAAAATTTAACTAGTGAAAATGAAATTAAACACATTAAGCTTTCGAAAATGAACAGTTAGATCAAAAAAGTACAATTTGGTGCTCTTAAATTTCGTTTAAAAGTTTTTAGTTACAATTTTCTACCTGAGTTGGAAGAGAATGTATTTTTGAGAGTGTGGAATTGGTCTTTATTAAAAACAGCTTTTCATTGTTCCATTCACGGGACTTCTGTTTACAAGCAGTTTCCATGGGTAGAAATATTTCTTAAATGTAGAGCTTACTGTGTGCTCTCTAAATTATGGCTCGAGTGAATGAATGGGTGTTGATAAACATTGCACTGTAAGGCAACAAGTGAGTTATTGGCGACGGAGCTCGTAATTATGGACCTCGGTCAAGTTGTAATGGGTCTATTCGAGAACCTCCTACTAATCATCTTGAGAGATTTACTTCTTTTAAATATTTTTCTATAGAAAACTTTCTCCCGAAGAAGAAGATGCGGTTTATGTAAATCAAGGTTTATATTTAAGCATTAACTCTTAGGTTCGAGAGAGAGGTTAGATGTTAGAAGTTGGTGATTAACGGAAACTAGTAGAAAGGTAGTCGAGTGTGACTCGTTGATTAATTGCTTAGTATTTAAAATTGATAATTGACGATTTGGTCAATTAAACATTTGAATTGGAGTGGTATCGACTAGAGGTCGAATAGCTTAGAACGAATTTCGATTATTTGAAACGTGTATTGCCAAGACGTTCTAAAAGTAAGTGATTAAATTCAAAATTAAATACTAATTATCTCGTCTACCTCTCGCTTTTGCTCCAATCCTTAATTATAGGTGCATTTCCTAACCTGGGTTGTTGAGACTTGTTAATAAATTATATTTTTTTTTGAGTATGGCTAATCTTCATTCTAACTCTTAAATATTGATGGATGTGAGAGGACATCCATCACAAAGTGACGAGGAAGAAATATAAAAAAAAGAAAAAATTAACATGGCAGGAGAAATAACAATTAACAAAATATTTTCTCTTCAGAAATTTTTAAAAAAAAAATTGGAAAAGTGAAACATAATGAACATCAAAATCATGTTATTACATTTGGCAATAAAATCCTATGGTTTATTCTTACAATCTTTTAATAACGCATCTTTTAAAAATTGCTTTGCTGCAGATTGATTAATTTAAAGAGAAGGAATTTGGAAGCATTAATTTAATTGCTGTTATTACACTAATAAACATATTGAATTAATTTTATTACATCAATTAGATAAAAAGCGACTAAATATTCCTTACGTTAGACATGATTATGAAAAAATTCTGTAAAAATAATAATATGGGTTGAAGGGGAAAAATTGAGATAGTGATGTATATGCTATTTTGGCAAAAGTAAATTAATTTCATTAAAATGTGTTTTCTTTTGCGACATAGCCATCCTGTGATGACCATGTCGTGCCGGTTCCGCGTAAGCTAGAGGTGTGGGATTATCAAAATGATGAGACATAATAATTCTTAATACAACTTTTATTAAGAATAACTTATATTACTTAAATTCTAATTTGACAATTTTAATTAAAGTGAGAGTCAAGCCCAAATTAAATCACGTATTCAAGTCAGATCACGCAACTAGATCCTTTATCTTAATTATCATTAATAATCCTATGCATCTAATTACTTATATCTAATATTACCTTTTTCAGTTCTCCTTCACCTAGAAAATGGTATCTATAAACTTTATAAACGATGATTCCAACTTCTTTATCTTAGGCTTCTATTCTTTCCCAAAACTATCGGACTGCTAATTCTTGATCTGTAAGATTCACCCTAAGCTTTGTCACGCTATCGATCAGAATGCTTCCACAATACTATCTCTGAGCCTGCCGCGCTATCTCTAGGTTTGCCACGCTATCTCTAAGCTTCTATCCTTTTATAGTAAATCTCATTTGCATAATATCTTTGTTTATCTTCTTGGTATTGGGTTGGAAAAGTTTTGCCATTAATCGTGGCCGTCAAAGAACATAGGAGTTATGTTAACAGAAAGACGCGAGAGACGTCACAACCCCCTCCAAGAAGAAAAACGTGATTTACTTAAGGGTTCTCAATGCCCTTAATAAATTACGTGTCTAAATCTCTATTTCTAAATTACTTGAGCTTTCTGAGTTTTATTTAAATTTTAATCTTAAATCCTCATTTTAACTTTTTATAATTTCAATATTTATCTTCACTTTAATTTTCATTGCAATTTTAATCTTAAATTTTTAACTTTTATAATTTCAATATTTATCTTGACTTTAATTTTCATTACTCATCTTAGAATTAAATTTTAATATTCAATTTAAATTTAAACTCGTGACAATAAATTTTACTCCAATAACTAGGCCAACATTAATAATTACTGTTTAATTTATGCCCACTCTCACTTTTACATTTCAATTTCTTAAAATATTTATACACTTAGATATTCTAAAGAAATATTCTGGGTGCGCAGACCCAATCTAACACTGCATATGGAGCTGGAACTGTCGCTCCCCTTCTTGTTGAAGCTATAATTCTTATACTTTTCAAGATTTTCAGGGTCAGTCTCCCTGAAATGAAAACTATTTGAGTCTCTATTTCCATAATATTAATCAATTTCACATTATATATATTTATATATCACAATAAATTTTCATCTCCATCCCACATCTGGTTCAACAAAACTCCCAATGAGCCAGCCTTATTTATTTTAGGCCTGACTACGCCGGTTTCCCCCGAACCAGATGCCCATAATACATACAAACAACAACATATATA
>BMAV01003177.1:17966-30481 GCA_019973955.1 Trichonephila inaurata madagascariensis
GAGATTTTGATAAGGATAAACGAAATTTAAATTTGAGTGATGAGTGAGTGAATATTAACGTCGCACTGTTCAGCTACACGAGGGCTTTTAGCAACGAACCACGTAATTTAACCATTGTCAAGTGACGTGGACGATACCTGAGCTGGCTACCCCTCTCTCCTAATTTAAATTTGAGTTTCGTCGGATAATAGGGTGACGAGGCTTTCTTTTAGATGCATGCTTAAATTATTATCCTGAAATTTCACTGAGAGAAAACGTATGTATTATCCACATATTACCATGTCAGTGCGACTTATTTACCGTGGCGTTATTCTATGAAGTTGCGTTTTTATAACTTTTCACGTAGTATTATGAGAATTTAATTATGCTTTAATGCATCTTAAAACAAAATTTAAGGCGATGAAGAAGTATATTCCTCATATTTTTCTGGGGACCAGCGAAATTTTCTCGTGGACAACTAGTGGTCCACGGACCACTTCTTTGGTGACCTCTGATTTAGTGACTCTAAAGGTGTCACTCCAAATAACCATTCTAGATCCTTCTAGATTTGTCTCGGGGCAGCTATGGCTGTTGCTGATTTTGGTGATTTGGTTTTACTTTGCGTCCAAATATGCAGCTATTTCTGTGTTCAGCATTTTTCACGGTATATTGTAAGCCATCTTTTCTCCTGCAATACCTCTTTGGATGATTGGTGTGGTGTGGTAGTTAGAAGAGAGGGGTGCCAGCTTAGGTGTCGTCTACGTCACTTGACCATGGTTCAAAATTACGTGGTCCGTCGCCAAAAGCTCTCGTGTAGCTGAACAGTGCGAAGTTAATATTCACTCACTCACTCACTAACCTCTTCGGCTGGAAAGTGAAGAAAGTCTAAGTTTTCTGTAACAATGCTTTTGTCGATTTTCTTTTAAGGGATATTTTGTAACGTAAACTAAATTTGCAAATTTTTCAACATAATTCTTCCTGGAAAATGTAATTTAAAATATTAAAGTTGTTTCATATTATAAACTATACTTTTAATTATTATTTTCAATATTTTTATACCTGGAAAAGTAAGAGGTAGTTCAAGAAATTTCAATTTATAAGCATCTCTCTCTATTTATCCAAACTCGATATTCCTTATAACCTTTGCACTTTGTTTTATCTCGAAAGGCGAATGGGTTTAAATTTTAAATAACAATCGGTATCATCGTCTTTCAGACAAATTGTATTAAAATTGTTTTTCTTCAATAAAATTTGAAACGTATCTTCGATAAGCCGAGACAAAAACGGAGCTGAGATTATTTAATGTCGGATAAAAATGATCCTAATATATATATATATACACCATTATTTTTATTTCAAAAATAAATTAATAATATTCCAACGATTCACAAAAATAGGTTTAGATATAAGCACGAAAAAGGAATATTTAATTTTTAATAGATCGAATTTAGAATACAGTCTACTAAATATTTCTTTTGGTTTGACAAAAGTATCCATTTATATGTCTGGCGCTTAGAATTTGAAATGGAAGCCAAATACTCAATTCCATGGACAAAAAATTGGTTCTTTGAAATCTAAACCATGAATGAAAAATGTTTTAAAAGAAGCCTTCCAATTCAATTTTAACACAAAATATATTAGGTATTTGAGGCAGCCTCTGTTTAATCAAAATACCTTATATTCAAGATAAAATATTTCGTATACATATATTTATATATGAGAATATACTCACTTTAAAAATTTATTTTACTTGAACATTGAATGGGTTTAAAATGAATTTTTTCGTCGCATATTAAATTCATATTTTCGAAAGGAAGAAAATTTTTTCACAATGTTTTCGTTATTTGATATGGGAACTTAAGAGAGTTCAAATTCTTTTAAAAAAAAGCTCAAGATTTTTAGGGCTTCGTGATGTAAACAGCACACCCACCTCTGTCTGGAATAAAAGTCGCATACTTTGTTCGTTCAAGTGTATTTTTAGCTTAAGTGGTATACAAAGTTAATAAATAAAACAAATTTCATGGAAAAGAGTAACTTATTAAAAAGTGTTAGCTGTTTTCGTTGCTAGGCAATGAATGTAGAATGCAGGTAATTAAATTTTAAAAAAAGTATAACTGGTTTTATTTTAATGGTGATTATTTAACTGAATTTATATATATAAATAAATGTAATTGCAGTCTTAACCAAAAATGTTATGTATCCCATTTTAACATTGCCAGAAACGTTTATGTTGATTAATTAAGAAATAATATAACTTAAATAATAGCTTTAGCTATTTCTTCTGCGTTAGGATTTTAAATAAGTTATAATGTGGAGTGACGAAGTGAAGGTTAAGTGACGAGGACGACATGTGAGTTGGTACCTTATTTTTCCAACTGCCACATCATAACACATGAAGTATGTAAGGTTCATATTCATTGGGTTTCGAAAATATTTTTATATCTTTTTTCATTATTTGTTGGGTGGATTATACAATCCCAATAGAAATCTTTGTGTTTATTATTCATTCTTACAATTGTATTTCCTTGCTAACTAATAAGTACGCATTGAGAATAAATATTCCACTCGGTATTCGAAGAGAAATTTGGAAATTTTTTTAATACAGAAGAGTTTTGAAAACTCCATCTAATGGGGACCGAAGTGTGGCCAAGGTTGTGAAAATGCCAGATTATCGAGAATGAGATTAAAAAAAGAATAAGTACGAAAGTTTTCTCAGAAAATATTTTGCTGCACTTGTTTGTATTGTTTGCTCTTAAGAATACAGAAAATAAACTGCCCAAATATCCTTAAGCAAACGATTAGAACGTACTTTATGAATACATAGAGCAATTACTACATGAAAATTAGTGAATACATACGAGGCGCATCCAGAAAGTAAGTTTCCCGATGTTTTCCCCTTTAAAGTAAACGTAATTAGCCGTGTCAATTGCGCATGCGTAACAGATCATATATATGCCAGCCGGACACGTTCCGCCTCTTGCCAGGGCAGCCAATCGGAGTCACTTATCACTGTACCCAGCACCCAATCAGAGAGCAGTCTCTAAGCTCTCACCCAAGTCAAAATTATCACTCAACTTTCAACCCAGATGAAGTACTGAAGCCACGACTCCCGGATTCCATCGCCCAACCAATCGCCGTCATGCCACTAAGCAGAAAGGAAAACCCCACATTCGTCAAGCTCCCCATCATAGACTTATCATGATATGGGATTGAGGACTGTCTTACAGTCCAGATGCCCCAAACACAACGCCCATTCACGCCCATTCCGCCTCTTGCCAGTAACGTGGTAGCAGTGGTCCGAAATGGAAATTCTTATTCCTTCTTCCGCCGCCTGCGAGGTTCGGTTGGTGTGATAAAGCTCTTGAATGCATAAAGCATTGCGCCTATTGAAATTCATGGTCAGATCTGTCAGGTCTATAGACTGAACATCATGAGTAAGCAGATGGTGCGTCGCTGGTGTAGGCAGTCTTCAGAGGGTCGACAAAGTGTCCTTGATGAAGAGCGCAGTGGGCGACCGTCCTTCATCAATTTTGATCTTGTTGAGCTTGTGAGGCAGCGCGTGATGGAGAACCGTCGTTTCATGATTACGGAGCTGAGCAGCCAATTTCCGCAGATATCGCGATCCTTGTTGCATGAGATTTTCACCAAGCAACTGCTGTTCAAAAAATTGTGTGCCAGGTGGGTGCCGAAAAACCTGACACCCGAACACAAAATTCAACGCTTAGGAGCCGCACTGACATTTCTGCAACGGTATCGTCACAAGTTCCTCCACAGGAACGTCACGGGCGATGATACTTGGATTTCGCACTTCACTCCGGAAATCAAGCAGCAGTCAATGCATTGGCAGTATAGTGGATCTCCGGTGAGGACGAAATTCAAACAGACGCTGTCAGTACGGAAAATGATGTGCACGGTTTTCTGGGACAAGGGCATTCTGCTCACTGACTTCCTTCCACGTAGTGAATACCACTAAAGACTTGCAGTTTAGTGCAGCGATTCACGTTAAATCTGTCGAGAGCTGAAACATCTTCCCATTGGTGTGGTGTGGTAGTTAGGAGAGGGGGTGCCAGTTCAAGTGTTGTCCACGTCACTTGACCATGGTTCAAAATTACATGGTCCATAGCCAAAAGCTTCGTGTAGCTGAACAGTGCGACGTTAATATTCCATCAATCAATCAATTCACGTGGGGAAACAGTAAACGTTGACCATTACTGTGAAACACTGCGGAAACTGAGACGTGCCATTCAAAACAAGAGGTGTGGAATTTTTAATGAAGGTGTTGTGCTCTTCCGCGACAATGCTCGTTCACATTCGGCTCGACGCACAACAGCTGTTTTGACGGAATTTGGCTGAGAGCTGTTTGATCAACCTCCTACAACTTTGATCTTGCTCCCAGGGACTTTCACGTTTTCTTGCACCTCAAGAAATTCCTGTTCTCCGGCGAGCGTTTTGGAAACGACGAAGAGCTGAAGACGTCTGTCACACGCTGGTTCCATCCACACGCGGCAGAGTTCTACCACAGAGTGATACAAAATTTGATCCCAAGATTCGACTAATGTCTCAATTATGGTGGTGGCTATGTTGAAAAATAGCTGAAACATTGCTGTACTTGTTGCCAATAAATATGTTCCTGAAAGTGTGAGTTCTTTTTTTAAAAAAAAATAGGGAAACTTACCTTCTGGATGCGCTTCGTAGTATACAATTAATTACCTAATTACAGAGACCTTCGAAAAATACTTTATGAAGGCATAAAGCGGTATCTAATGAAAATTAAGTTGCCGACTTTGCAAAAACTGGCTACTCTTTTAAAGAAATGTGAAATGTCTTGTTATCTTCCGTACTGTACTCTACATTTTGCTGCTTCATCACAAAGACGATGAAGGAGCAATGTCCATTACCGACGCACTTTGTTGTTCAAAATACTGAAAACATTTTGAAAACATTTACATCTTATCTATGTATGTATCTTAGGGGTTTGTATGATTGTCCTCAACGTTAAAATCTTCGTCATTTTCTGACATTCTTACCTTGAAAGGCTCTTCTGCACGTGTAGTTTTTCCACCAGCGAGTGAATTGCCGAGTTACCCTGACTGCAGGGTTAATGAGTGTCGAGTTCTTGGGACTCTACTGTATTATTAAAGGGATGATATTTATAAAAAATATATACATGATTTTTAAACGTAAACGTTATTCAGAGTCGTAATGAGAAAAAATCTTTTTAGAAGATGAGGTATCCGACTATCTTAATATCACGGAGTTCGGTAATGAAGTAAGTAGTTCGGAATTCAGTGCTAACATTTTCAGCATTTTCCGCGGAATTTTTAATTAACCCCTTAAGGGCCGTCAGCATGTATATCCCTCTCGTTTAACCGGTGTGTTATATGCCTCGGACGTGTAAATCCGTCCTTCCCAAATACGATTCTTTTCTTTCAGCGACTGTCAGCGAAACTATTCCGAAGACTCTGGAATGTAATACAGTCACTTTCACTGTGTTAACAAAGAATTTACTTATTTCGGAGAAAAATTCGCTTATGTGTGTGTTTTTTCTTCGCCCCCCCCCCCGGGGGGGAATACACTGGATGCGCGCGCCTACGAGAAAGACGGTGGCGCTGGGGAGCGAATCGTGTGCGATTTAATCAGAAATTAATGGGTTAAGGGATTCCGGAACATGACTTTTTGATAAATTATCGATTTTGAATTTTTTTTACATTTTTCAAAAGTTAAAACATTTCTGCTTAAAATGATGTATGATAGATAGAAATTAGACACTTAAAAGTATTTTTATTTATTATTTAAAAGGAAGTCACTTTCATTGACAAATTACAAATTCTTACTTTAAGGTATTCGACTACGTTCGGCACCGTGATTTTAAAAAGGCACATAAATGGATAATTTTCATGATATTTAGTGTCACTTAGATTAGAATACATTTATAAAATTGTTTCAAGAACATTTTGACAAAAAAAATTTATTCAAATACAATATTTCGGCAAAAAATTAACTTAGAATAACCTTTTTCAAAATGTTCTCCTTTGGTTAAAAATGCTTCTATTATAATATTTTGCCTGTATATAGTTCATACCACTATTTAGAGGCTCAACTATGATTTGTGAAAAATTTACATTATTTTCAGAGTTACAGTCCATTGAAATAATTATCGGCGTTTTTTTTCTCAAAATTTCTCCCCTCTGTTGTCGTAAAACATGGATAAACCCGCTTCTAAGTTATATATTTCAAAGATTCTATAGTTGAGCCTCTGCACAGAGGTCTGAGCTATATACAGGCAAAATATTATTATAATAGAAGCATTTTTCACAAAAGGAGAATATTTTGAAAATGGGTCATTCTATGTTCATTTTTTGTCAAAATATTGTACTTAAATAATTTTTTATTGTAATACTATTCTTAAAACAATTTTACATACATTTTCTAATCTAAGTGATACTAAATATCATAAATATTATCCATTTATACGCCTTTGCAAAATCACTGTTCCGAATGTTGTCGGATACCTTAAAGCCTGTTTTCTCAAAATGCAATATTTTTCTCTTTATGTACCTTTTTGTCAAAAACTAATTAATGTAGGATTTTTAAATTTTCAGTGAGCATACTTTTTCAACTTGTTTACAAATTTTAATGGAGGGAATAAGATATATCTATAACGAAATGTTTTAAATAATTAATTTTTAGACTAAACTTTAGAGAAAAAAATTTTAGCATTTTTTAAAAAAATTCATAATTATTTTAAAAATTCCATTAAAGTATTCTTCATGGCACATATAATGTACTGTGAAATTTTTATCTATTAGTAGCAAGAAGTCTTTGAGAAAAAGTTACATAAACTTACGTAATCTAACATGGGCTCCTATGGAAATGCCGGACCCTCTTAATTATTGACATTTTATCATTAACAGTAATTTCTGTATCGGGTCTTAAATGGGTCTGCGCGTGGGTTTTTTTTTTTTAATCTACAAGGGAGTAGCTGAGTTATCCGGACTGAGGATTACCTTGTGTGCTGAATTTCTTAGAACTCTAATTTATCAGAATTACGTTCAGTAATACAAAATGGGTGATAGGCTTAATCAAAATTATCCACAACTGTATTCACATAAATCTAGTACTTCATAAAAAAATATAGATTTGGTTTTATTCCAAAATTTTTATTTTTCCAAAATATATTTTATGAATACACCAATATCAATAAAATATTAGCCCAAATCATGCGTATCGATTATTTGTTTAAAAAATTCACGAAAACCGCACAAATTTAGAAATTTTAACATTTTGTGCTGCTTGAATTAGAAGTATCTTACGTTTTTACTTTTACTAATTTATTCCTTTAGTTCTATCACACTTTTAACTTAGTTCAATGTGTATAATTTTAGTGGATTTTAGTATGTATTTCTCCATTCAATGTAAAACTTCTCAACTTTATTTCAACATTTTGCGCGATCTTGTAAGAAAAATCCGGAGAAGTCTCCACGCTTACCGAATTAACATATAAATCGCTACCACACGGAGTTCATTATATTTGGACATGCATGATAAAATAGAAGATCACAGTATGATCTCAGAGCTCTGTAACAACGTGAGTAGAATTATGGTAATGAGGCGAAAAGTTGTAATAAAAAGGATTTACGATGCTTACCAAGTGATACATAAAACGGTTTTTTAGTAATTGCAAAGCACTCGCAAAAGATTGTGAAGGGAGAAGAATACTAGAGACTCGGCAAAATTGCCTCGTGATAGCAAAGATAATATTTAATTTGTTTCATTGTGTGTTAGGTTTGTGAGAAGATTTTGAAGAGAAATCATTGTTTGGGTGGGGTTTTTGAATTTAGAGTTATATGCAGTTTTGTATTATTATTTCGATGAAAAGCGAATTAAAAAATTTCGGAACGTTGTTTATAAATAAGAAATGGGACTGTAATAAGAAAAAAAGTAAACAAAAGAAATTTTATGAAATACTTTTTTATAAATAGGATACGAAAACAACATTTTTTACATTCAAATATATATATAGGCAGCAGTATTTTCAAATAGATCAATATTAATGTAAGAAAATCAGATATAGTGTAACTTTATTTTACTTGCTTTATTTATATATATATATATATAAATTTTTCTTTATTATAGTGAATGAGTGACTATGTGAATATTAAAATCACACTATTCAGCTACTTGAGGGCTTTTGGTGTTAGTTCTCGTAATTTTGAACCATGGCCAAGTGACGAAGACGACACCTGAACTGGCCCCCTCTCTTTTAACTTCCACACCACACCAACAGGATGAAGTTTAAGCCTCTACATATTTGACGTACATCAGACCCCTCTGCTCTGCGGGTCTTCAACGGTACTAGGCTTGAACTCATGACATGCCGGCCGCGAGTCTTTTAACTCGTCTACGTTGTGTGTGTGTGTGTGTGTGTGTGTGTGTATGTGGCCACTTTATTTAAACAGATTTAAATATGATTTTGTTACCTTTGAGTCATCCCGTGGAATAGATTCTTCGTCTCTAATAAAATCTTGATAAAATACAGTCGAACCTCTATATTGCGAATATATCTATATAGCAAATTTTTTCCTGCAACCTTGAACATTTCACGATTTTCTTCGTAAAATAACCCCTCTATAGCGAAGTGCATTTTCTATATACCGAAATTTTTCTTTTGTAATTCAATTTTTGTTCTCCCTTTTTGTTTAAAAAGTATTTCTGAAAAAGTGTCAGGTTATTCTCACTTTAACACATTTTATGGTGGTCATAAATCTTGAAATGTTTTTATTAAATCCTAACTCGCCGAGAGAAATAGACTTCTAGACGTTTCATCCAAGAAGTGCAAGATTTAACCTCCATTGCCCAGTTCACTTGAAACATCTTGGATATCCTCAATCTCCCTCAGTGCAATTATCCCGTGTCCCCATGTTCTAATTATAAAATAATGTATGTTTAATATTATTTGTGTATGCTTTAAATTATAAAATGTCCTTAAAATTCATCAATTTTATTATGAAATTATTTTCTTAATATTAAAAATACAGTAAATTAGTCGACATTCCTTTTTCTTGTTTTCCTTGCAGTTTTTCTTTCTTTCTTTCTTTTTTGTTGGGTAAGATATATGTGGTTTATAAAGTATATTAAAAGATGAACCTCTATATAACGAATTTTCCATATATCGGACTTTTTTCCGGGATTTAGCGACTTCGTTATATAGAGGTCCGACTGTATATTATAAGATTACTTACATTTAAATGAAAACTTGAATGTGATGTACTAATATTTCCAAGTCAATTTATTCCAGAACATCTACTGAGATTCACATTCGTCTCACTGACGCATGGTGCTATCCTCCGGTAATCCTTCTCCATGCAAGATACTTACAACAGTTCTGGCTATATTGTAGTATTATTTACAGAAATCCGGTCATATTACAAGACGATCATATCAAACATCGATGTAAAGTAACCCAAAGAATTAGTTAAAGTGCGCATGAAAACAGGCCACAATCGCTTAAATTGTTTTCTACGGGTAACATTGGTGAATTAAATAGTCTTTATATGTCCTTTATTATTATTATTATTTTTTTTTTGAAATATCCTAAATATTTTTAAATAATTTTAATTTAATTTTGCTAAAGCATTTATTATTGTTTACACTGCTGGCCATTAAAATTGAAACATCATGAATAGGGATTGCAATACCAGTATACAGGGTCACCGAATACCGGTATTTTAACCTTTTTGTATAATTTTGTAATGCTGGTATTCACAAGTTGAAATACCGATTTTTCAGTATTTATTAGACATTTTTTAAAGTGCCTCTACTATATGTTCAGGGATCGCCAACATAGCAAAATAGTATACGTTTATTTATTTATTTATTTTTTATTTCCTTAACGGGCGAAATTATTTAGACAGTGAATACAAAGTTGCATTGTACAATCAAGAGAAGTGATAAAATATGTGAATCTTCCAAGGAGGTGGACCAAAACTATCCAATTGCAGATCAGAGCGATACTGCACACGCACAGGATTCGTAATCTGATATTCGTATCTATGAAAACAAGGTTGTAGTTGTAAAGAAAGTGCGCAATATTTCGATATATTCCAAATTGGGAAGTTTGCTATTCACATTGTAATTCGCATATCATACTTTAAAGCTCAAAATATTTTTCAGATTTTTAAAATATATATGATCATAAATAATAACCCATAATAATGAATAACTTTAAAAAATATAAAAAGCAGTTGATAATGCTTCAATCTGGTTTCATTATTTATATGATGAAAACCACGGACCACAGACTGAATAATGATATTTACACTTTTTTTGTGATTCAAGTAAATAACATGTTCCTGTATTTGTTTGTGATTCTTTATATACTGTTATATTTTATAAGTTACACATTTTTGTGATATTTACACTCTAATAAAACTGGAAAATAAAACAAAGAAACACCTCTGTTTCCTCTCTTTTTCTAAAATTTCTACTACAGGTATTAAAACCCGTATCCCGGTATTAAGACCTAAAAATACCAAATACCGTTATTGAACTTTTTTTCTGATTTTGCAATCCCTAATCATAAAGGGGAAGAATGATACATTCATTCAATTTGTATGAAGGAAATAAGTTAATGGAATATGCAAGTGATTGAATTTAAGCGCTACAGAACGATACAGAAAGGAGAAATGGCATCTCAAACTTTACAGAAAAAGAAGGAAAATTGTAGTGAGTTTGATTGAATTCTGACATTCAATTAATCTATTAGAGAATTATAATAAGCAGTTTCTCACTAAGATAATGCTTAATTATGGTTTAGTTTAACATTTTCTCAAAATGAACACATAATTAGTGAAAAAGGTCAAGAAATTCAGAAATAGTTTGTATTTATTAATAATGTAAAAGATAATTAGTTTATAATAATAATAAAGATAATTTTGTTTAATTGATAATGGTAGCATTCTCAATATAGGTCATGCTAGCTGAGTAGTCATGGTCGCGACCATAACCATTAAGTTACCAAAGCCACATGCGTTTTTCAAACAATAAGAGAAAAGATACTCAATGAAGGAATTGCTTAAAAAAACAAGTAATATAAAAAAATTTGTTTTTTAAGTCAATTCCTTCTTAGATCAGCAAAGAAAATTTTTATTTAAACTACTTTTTATTAAACAGTTACAATTAATATATAAATATGTGTACACATATGATAGAATCATAACATTAAATGGTAATTAATTTTTATTAGTTATCATTAAAGTATCGTGTTGTCATCCAAAACAATCGTGTAAGAAAATTTCAGTTCAACTGAATGCTTTAAAACGTGAGGAAAAAAACCTTTTCAAGTTTTGACACAAGTCGTCAAAAATGATGCCAACGTTGCTGTAAGTGCGCGTACTTGTAATTTTTTAAATAGTTAGTTTTAATCAATCAATTTTTATTAATGAAAATTAAATTATACTGTATTGTCATCCAAAATAATCATGTATATAAAATTTCAGCTCAATTGAGCGCTTTAAAATGTATTTTATGAACGATTGAAAATTCCACCAAGATAAATAAATATATAAATATAGAGAAAATGTGAGCTAATAGTAAGAATTGAATGAATGTGCCTTCTTGAATAATTCAGACATCTATACACATTCATATGATGATTTTTTAAAATTAATCCTCTTTCCATGCTTAACATAAATTAAACAGCATAGAGGATTCGGTAGCATGTACCTTATATTAATGTATCAGATTATTAATGGTGTATAGAGTAGAATATCAGTACAACGTTTATGATACCAATAATCGTTCCAACACATCAAACAATGATTTCTGTGTGACTAGTGTTAGTGCAAACCAGCATCTCTACCTGTCACGCTTGATATTAATCTATATTGCTAACGAACCTTCAGCGATGTTGATTTGTCTTGTCAACGACATATTGCTAAATAATATCATAACAATGCCACATCATGTTACAACGCATATACATTAAAGCTATGTAGAAGTGGTTGCATATGGAGCAATCAGGTTATTTGCCCTGAAACCATTTTAGCACTATGTTCACAGTCAAATTGCTTAGATATTGCATTGTGTATCTCCTTAGAGTTGTATACAGTGTATATAATGCAGAGATATTGATATATCAAGTTTAAGGGTGTAAAAAAGTTGGTAATATTAATAAGTAGGATTTAATATTAAAAGTAAAATTTGATTACGAAAAGGAGAAATGAAGTGTGATTAATTTGTTCAAAGATATCCTTTTTAATCATAACTATGACGAAATGATATTTATTTTAGAGGGTGCGGCACATGAATTTTTGAAGAATTATCGATTTTCCCTTTTTTTATATTTTCTAAGAGTTAAAATATTTCTGTTTAAAATGATATATGGTATGAGAAAATACGATAGTTAGAAGTATTTTTATTTGTTTTTTTAATGAAGTTACTCCTTGAGGGGCATGAAATAAGCTGTGCTAAGATCACCTATGTTTTCCATTGCATAAGTTTCTGATGAGCACAAATCCACATGATGTTCAAGTGGA
>BMAV01003177.1:31204-80131 GCA_019973955.1 Trichonephila inaurata madagascariensis
CTCAAATTTTCGGTGAGCATACTTTTACCATGTTTACGCATTTTAATGGAAGGAATTAGGTATATCTAACAAACATTTTTATATATAGATAAGGCTTTGTTAAACTAAATTTTAGGGGAAAAAAATTGAACATTTTTTGAAAACTTCATAATTATTTTAATTTTAAACAAAAAAGAAAAACCGTTTCTTAAAGTTTTATTGATAGTACACATAACTTGCTACAAAAATTTTATCCTTGAAAAATAAGTCTCTGAGAAAAAGTTGCATAAACTTACATAGTTTAGCATGGGCTCCCCTGGACGTGGCGGACCCCCTTGAAGAGTTTTTAAATTTTACCTTTATTTTTGTGATTTAACATGAAAATATATATCTTACTATTTTTTTATTAGCATGACATGAAAACATGTATCCATTTCTATTTGATTTGTCTACTCTGTGCTTTATTTTCTACGTGAATCTGATGTGGAATTGACAAATAAAAAGGTCATGTGCAAAAAGTTCAAAGAAATCCCACCCAATACTAACGAAGAGATATCTAGAGCTGAGATAGTGTATGTGGTGGAAGTGGCGTTTACAAAGTCTGGGGTTTGAGGATTCAAACACCTCCAATGTATCAAGAGATTTTTAATATCTAGCATAAAAATTACGCTTCAGCCGTTTTTCTCCCATTTAATTGTTTCTAAATGTAAACCTCTCCCATAAAAATTGTCTGCACGCATGGACACAGAGGCAATAGCATTTTGAAACAAATGAAGATCTACTAGAAACGGAGTCTGAAGCATGGGGGTGGGGGAGGATATAATTTCCGAGAAAATAGCAACGGTATTCAGTCTTTATACAATCTTCATTAACAGGATCACGAAAGCCCCAAAACTACGACAAAAGAGATATTACACCCCATACACTATAGATCCTTTTTATATTTTACGGGAAGGACCATAATACTTTTGTCGGCGAGTACCATTTGAACATTCGTCTGGTTTTCATTTAATTTATTGTAGGTCGCACTCTGAAGCTACACGGGTACTATTCGGAACGAACTGTAGGGTCTTTAGTGGTACTAGGCTCGAACTCGTGACAAGGCAAGCCGATATCCGATACCTATACCACTCGGCTACCGCGGCCACATCACCCAACTACAAGGAGTTGGGGTTTTGGAGCCTCGACAGATCTAACCAGCATCAGCTCTCTGCATGGTGGGACTTCAACGGCAGAGTAGTTTTCGAATACGGGACTCGACAACTTCATCTACGAGTTTGTTTCCATGACCACTCGGACATCACGTGTCTGGTGGTCTGATACAATATAAATAAGGATTTCATCCCTCATTTGAATGGCCTACTCCTTTTGTTGTTGTGTTTAGTTTTGACATCATATGGCGCCATTCTTATTATTTCATTTCATTTTAAGGTTACACTTATGACTATAGAAGGATCATTATGGGATGAATGGTCACAGCATGCAATTTCCAGTTTAAAGTTTGATTGACGTGATGTTCTGGAGATGATTATTCTTTTCGAAGATTATGTTAGAACCTTTTCAGCTATCATCTATCCCTGATGTGTGATCAACTTCGACTTTTGACACTATTCTGCTTTGTTGAGGACACTATCTGGGTTTGTGCATATTTTCATTATCCTTGACACAGTGATTTTTGAAACACACTCAAAGTTCCCTGATTTTCGAAACGGATACTCCGATGAGGCACGTTGCATTGATGAAGTTTCTTCGCACATCAGGCAATTCGGACGTAATAGAGCTTACCTGGGACAGAATGCCATCATACATTTGTCTTACTGCCAAATTCTTTACTGATGTCGTCCTTTCTGAAACCTCCAGATGACAGATTTTCGCGAAACATAGCGAGGCTGTATTTAACGGTTAAAATACGGCATATTTCCAGATAAGTGTTACTAATATTTTGGCCTATATAAAAATAGGATGCATTCTGCATTATTTTACATATTTTTCAAGTAATGAGAATTATTTTTTATACTGCCTCAACAACATGCTGCAATTTTCTTCAATTTTTAATTTTCATCTAACCATAACCTTTCAATAACCATCTAATTGGTGGTCTTCCTTTAGCTTGGATTCCCTCAGATCCCTCAGAATTCTTTTAAGTGTCAAGATCTTAAAAAGTTATGTTCCAAGATTCTCCAAATATGGCCCAGCCATTTTAATCTATTACTACGGTTGACGTGTTATTTGTGGTTGCCGATAAAGCCTGTACAGTTCAGAGTTATATCTAGTTCTCCATCGGCCTCCTTCTTTTACTGGGCCAAATATAGCTCTGAGAATGTTTCTCTCAAGTTTGTCCATTAAGCGCATTATATCTTCGTTTAAGGTTCATGTTTCATTTGCATAAAGTAAGACAGGTTTTCTTAGTGTTTTATAAATTCTCAATTTAGTTTTGCGGCTGATTAAATTATATCATAACTGTTTGCTCAGCCCGTAGAGTCGTTAATTAGCCATTTTGATTATGTTATCTACTTCTACTTTTAGTTTATTTCTGTCATTAATTATTGTGTCAAGGTATTTAAACTCATCAACTTTTTCGAAGGTGTAGCATTATATATATAATACCCAAATGGGTAGAATAATTTACCTTGGAGAATGAGATTTCCATAAATTTCGTTTTAACCTCAATGCCAATAAGGCCTATATTTGTGGTAGAAGATTCAAGAGCTGAAAACAACAAGGGAAAGAATTGCATCGATCTATTCTACAAGGTGCCTCTTTGGTCTAATCTGCTATCTCAATGCACTTTTTTACATCTCACATTACTAACTGAGGCTTTGCTTCGGTTAATAAGCTTAGTGGGGATTCCAAACTCTGTCATTGCCTAAAATAGCTTATTTCTCTTAATACTGTAATACTCCATTTTAAACTATAAATAGGTGCTACATTTTAATACCGTATTCCTAATTTTTTCAATGTGGATTTGGTCTATGGTAGATCTTTGGGATCTAAATCAACATTGGTAATTTCCAATGACTTTAAGCAAAGCACTTCACTCAAAAGGTAGCTGTCTTGCATACAGTAAATAAGGTAATATTTTATATGCCGTATTGAGAAAAATAATGTCTCTATAATTACGACATTCAAGTTGGTCTTCTTTTTTTGAAAATTTGACGGATGCAGTACACTTGAAGTAATTTCGATGTAAAAAGTTATCCTAAAATCTAACTCAATTTATATATTTAATGACCTTTTTCTTATCAAAAATGATGCTCTTGTAACCTTAAGCTTGCCGTGATTATATCCAATGATATTTCGGTGTCCTTTTTTATATATTTTTTATGTTAATATAATTTATGTTTATATAATTCTTTTTTATCTGCCTTTTATTTGAGGAGCTCACCTCAACAAAAATTTGATTCACTGGTTTAAAGCAAAAATATTTCATGGCTATCTTGATGGCTTATGAGCTCCTTGTCAATTTTAGTTAAAATGAAAATTCAGTGTTAAATGATATTTGATCATAAATAACACCATTTAAAGCAGAATAATGTGACATTTTAAAACTGTAATCAAAGTTCTCTTTTTCTCTTAATAAAATTTAATGTCATTCACAAAAGGAATTGTGAAGAAACAGCTTGTGCTCATTCATTTGAGTTTTTACCTATTATTGTGATCACATAGAGACAAAAATCTTTGAAATAAATCCCTGAACTAGCACATTTATTGGATGAAAATAAATATATTTCTTCATAAAAATACATATATTTTTTTTTTCAATTAAAGTGGGTTTTTTTTTCTTTTCTTCGTTTTTTGTTACAATTTTTAACTTTTTGCTATTTTTAATCCATAAATTAATATTCCATACTTCAAATTTACGGTTTGTGTCGCCATCTATTGATGTCAAATTATACTAAAGTTTTTGATAAACTATGTTGCATTATTCTAATTTTGATTGATTAACTCATAGTAGTAGCAATAAATTATGCATCATACAAATAAACCAGTATAAGTACTTTTTTGTACATTTAAATATTGAAATGAGAAAAGACCTTATTAATTTTTTTTATTTTTCACTGATATCAAATATATATTAATATTGACTTAATGAGGAGCAGTAAATTTATAAAACCAAAAATTTCGTTACAATTATATTAGTATCGAAAAGTATGTACAGTTATGTTAGTATGGCATATTATTATTATTATTATTATTAGTCAGTGAACTTATTTTTTCAATGTGTTGAAATAGTACTAAACATAATGCTAGAGAATTCAGATGTCATATTCAATATTAAAGAAGAAAATTTGTAATAAAAACAATGCAGAGATACCATATGTTAATGAGCCTCGCTGGTAACTGTGTCGGCAGAGACAGAGTAGCTTAAGGAGAGCTAGCTTTTTCAAAAGAAGATCGTTATGTTGGTAAGGAAGAACTACTTTAGGAAGTGTCCCCTTATTGGAATTGCAATATAATAAAACGAGATTACCTGGGAATTTGGACTAATTAGTTCTAAAACCTTCCTTCAAGCAAAAATGGAAAAAGTAACAGAGAAAGGCGAATTTTCGTATTTACTGTTACCTTCGAGAAAAATTTTTTCTCTTTTCATTTCTTTCTTTTATTCCCCCCCCCTCTTTTTTTTTAATCTCTCATTACTTTTGTCTTTTTTTTTTATTTCGTTTGCCGGGCAAATGTCTATTGAGGAAATACAGAAAATGCTAGCTTAGGAAAAATTGTATTTCTTATAAATATACGCAATGCAAATCCTTCGAGTTGCATAGTTTCTGATAAATAATGAAATATTTTCTAATTAAATTATGATTTTGTAAAGGAGAAACTGAAATAAAAAATTAGGAATTTTTTTAAATTTTATTTTTGAGTCTATATTACTCGGTTTGTTAAAGCTCAGGGAGGGGTGAGTGAGTGAGTGAATATTAACGTCGCACTGTTCAGCTACACGAGGGCTTTTGGCGACGGACCACGTAATTTTGAACCATGGTCAAGTGACGTGGACGACACCTGAGCTGGCACCCCCCTCTCCTAACTACCACACCACACCAACGGGAGGACGTTTCAGCTCTCGACAGATTTAACGTGCATCGCTGCCCTACACGGCGGGTCTTTAGTGGTATAGGGCTCGAACTCATGACATGCCTGCCATGATCCGATACCTTATCAGGGAGGGAGGATGCAAAATGGGGAAGATATCAAATGTGTATTGCTGTATGTTCAGTTATTTTACTTTTTTCTAGTAAGTTAAATATTAAAGAGTTTCTTTTTTGAATTAGAATCCATTCATATTTATTTTAGAAATACCAACAACGCGTAACTGTACCCAGTGTTCCCCCTTTTTTTTTTCCAAAATACCTTATGAGCTTATTCTGTTAGCAAAATTTTGTAGAGTGTGAGAAGAAAAACTCAAGGATTTCAACTTGGACTATTGAAAATAAGTTTCTTATTTTTTTCTTCTAATGGGCTGCGTATTGGAGTTTTTCCATTGCTTACCTAGCACATTCCCCGGAAGTAGGTTATCTCTTTTTAGTGCGGCATCATATAGGTGGGTCCCAATCACCTCAAGTAATTTTGACGTCCCAGTGCCCTCGTAGACGGATGCATCTGAGCTCTGACGATGCGAACCTGTACTAGGATTTAATTTTGCCCAGATCACCTTAGCCAAGCAGAAACTCTTGTGATATTTTACATGTCATATAATCATACGACATGGCTGCTGTCGATTTTCTGCGTCATGAAAATCCACCGACTTGAGCCGGGGTCGAATCCGCAACCTAGGGTGCAAAAGACCACCCAGCTGGCTTTTTTTGCTTAAATGTTTTTAAAAATGTTTAAAACAAATAACCATGATTTAAATTTTAATCTTATAAGGTAGAAGTTGTGTTTTATTAGTTTAGTAAGAAGTATTCGTTTTCGGTACAATTTACATTTTATTCGATGAGTAAGTTGTATAGAAAATTTAATAAATTACATATAACGCACACACATGCACAAAGTACCTTAATTTACATTCGTGCTTATTTATTCGTATTTAAATTTGGTAACTAATTAGGTAAGCAAGCTAAGAAATGGTGAGTGGTAAGTTGTGTTAGTAAATTGTAAGTTGTTTGTAAGCGACTGTAGAAGAACGTAGACGCTTAATTACAAATTAGCAATTGAAAATTAATCATAATAATTTTATTCTAGGATTTGAATTATGTATTGAAATGTTTTTATATATTAGTACTTTTGATACCAAATAAAAATTCTTAGGATTTTTTTTTTTTAATGTAGAAATTTTAGAACAAAATCGAAAATATTAAGTACTTTTTTGCTAATATCTTTTGCTGAGTTATTGTTTACAGTTGTGGTTAAAAATGATTTACTTTAATGAATTTCTTGATACAAGAAAGAGATGTATAGAAAAAATAATGGATTTATTCAAGAGAATTATTCATCCTAATTATTCTTAAAAAAAAAGAATTCATTTGCTTGAAACTTTTGCTATAGTTTTTATTTGTATTTTCACTGAGATAATTCTATAATAAATAACTAAATTGTAAATGTGTGAAAAAATCAAATTACGCGAGGTTTATTAAAGTAAGAAAACCCAAATTTTATCTTGCACTGATGCCCCACCATTTTTAATTTTAGAGAAAAAAGTACTAACATTTTATAAATATATGTAAATAGAAATATCTTATTTTATCAGAAATACGAATAAATGCATAATATATAAATCAGATATACACATAAAAATGAAGTGTATTATGTTTTATTGTATTGAACCCAATAGGTATAATTCAAATAATATATACAAGTACATTCCGCGATATTTAGATCAAGTTATCAAAAAAATGACATTCTCAGAGTTTACAATTTTCTTTCAAAAATACACAACAATGAACCACTGTTTTCGAACAATTTGATAGGTTAGAAATTTGAAATCGTTTTTATACTAATGGAATGGATATAGACAAAAATTATTTTAAGTAGCAGCCATAGATTCTGAAATACTAATAGTTTCCCCCGCAAGAGTCTATTTTCGCTTAAGTCTTGCCTAGCCCAATTCCTGCCGAACTCAACTACCTTATAAACTCAAAAACGAGAAAATTTTATGTAGAACCCTCACCCGAATGCTTTCCTCCGTCCATATTTTACGACCTGTCCTTAGCGGATGTCTACTCAACAAAATAACCATGCATGTCAAATTTGTGCAATGTAGGTCTAATAGGAACTGCTAGGAATTGTTGAGCCAACTGCTGAACTCTTTGATGTTACTACTCTCTTTCTTCTCCCATACCCAGACGCGAATAGATTCATCAGAGGGCATTTTCTTCACAGAATGGACACATATCTGTTTTGACGGCTGTCCATTCTTTCATTCCTTCACATATATTGGCAGTGATGCACTTGTCTGGAAAGAAGCGTCAGACTTTTATGTGAGGAAGCAATACTAAGGAGTGTATTCGAAATGTCAGTCGATTTATAGACCCCCATATGGCTTACGAGGTGCGGCATCATATATGATCTCAGTCGATAGATTTTTGTCCCTGAAGAACCAATGGTGGTTGGAACCAAGTCAGAGGGTGCAAGGTGCAGGCCGGTGATCCTCGCCAATCAAAAGTTTGGGGGGGGCGTGAAATTGGACCACCCAGGGTTTTTAGAGGCAGTTTGGAAGATGACGGGAGGAAAAAGAAAGGAAAAAGGGGACTTGAGTGAGACCAGCGAAAGAGACTGCGGTGCAGCCGCACCTGAGATAGACTCTGTGGCAATGGGACCAGAGATCGGGAAGATCAAAGAAATGCTCTCTTGACTTGATATTTTCTCCAGCGAAAAGTTGCGGGGCAGTGAAGGATAGATACCATAATAATGCTGCCTATTTTCTATCCAAATTTGCACATGAAATAATATTTTAGCAAATATGAGTCATCCCCCTCTCTCTCCTAGGGAATAAAACAAACGTGGAAGTCACTGCACTAAAATATTAAAAATGGAATTTTTGATTCTATTTGCAGAAATTTCCGCAATACACTCATTCTTAACGGGGCTCCACTCAGCTATAGATACATGCTTGGCAAGTTTCAAGCATGTCCAATAGTTCTAAAACGGGAATTTTTGTTTCTAGCACCCTGCAACCCTCGTTGGAATTCGATTTCCACAAAACCCGTTCTTAAGGGATCGCTGCTCATCAAAAGAAACATACTTGTGTTGAATTTCAAAGCTGTGGGTTTAATAATTCAGGAGATTTATTTAATGGGTAAATGTGAGTGAAAGTCGCGCGCTTTTCTCCTACATATATATATTGATAAAGAGGTTTTAAAATAAGAACTTGGTCTAGGTAGATTTTAAGAATCTCGTGTAGTTTGAATAAATCTCACATTTTAAAAAAGTATTTGAAAAAATAACTTCGATATATTCATTCGAAATGATCTACATCCTCACAATGCAAGATACGAGCACTCTCTCCAAAAAAATTTTCCATTGCCGAGATATGTTTTTTTTTTAATTGGTGGAGGTGGTGGAGTTACAATGAAAAACATTTTATTATTTTTTTTCAAATTTTTGTTTTATTACAATTTAAATTCTTTTATTTCTGCTTTTCTATCCAGAAATTTTGCTCTGTTAATGTATCCGAAATGCATCCAATTTGCTATTCGTGCCGCCATCTATCGTTTCATTTCCTTACTAAATTTTTATGTGTTATGTTATGCTTTATAAATAGCGTATTTTTCCGAATATTAGCAAATTCATGTATAAGCCGACAATGCGGTTTGTTTTCAGCAATTTACCCAAGTTTCAAAAATCTTAAATAAGCCGAATTGAGAAATAGAACCATTCCTGTAATTTTTAAATAAGTATCACTTGAAGACGAAAATGTTATCAAGCATGTAAATCAGTGGAATATTTTCTAATCAAATTACTGCAAAGCAAGACGCCAACGGTTATACTTTTATTTCTTATAATCCCACTTGAAGGTAACACACTTTTTCGTTTCATTTTTATGTTGTAAACCATCTGCACTAGTCAAGCATTTTGCGCTATTTTTTTTTATTTTTATTTAGTTGAAAAATGAGCGAAAAAGAGAAGTTCATGTACGGCAAGTGATCGTCGATTTATGTTTTATTCTCTGGAAGTAAAAAATAGCCTCATGATGAAAAAATACATTTAGACATCTCTGTAAAAAATAACTTCTAAAACTTGAATCTTCAACTTCAAATCTTGAAACTTCAAATCTTCAAAAACTTGAATTATGACTTTTAAAAAGTTCACTGTAACTTTTCTTCTTTTCCTTAGAAACAAAAGTTCTGTAAAAGGTGAAAGATTAAAACTGCTGATACATGACTAACAAAGAATGATAAAAACCTGTTCACCAAGCTATGATATTTTTTTTCTTTTTTGAAGATTATTCGAATCCAGGGCCTTTTTTCCACTTAGTCATGTGAGATATATGCCTTGGGTACAAAAGATTTGGGGACTCAAAAGAAATTGAGTGTGAAGAAAGGGAAAAAACTAAAATTACAGTAAAAGTACCACACCACCTAGCAAATCATAAGAGAAACATTTCAGCCCTTAAGACAGTAAAGATTGAAATGATATCTACTATGAAAAAGGAAAAAGCTTAATAGCTTGTTGCTAGTACTCAACATCATATTACAATGGAAATAATCAATGGAAATTACAAAAAAAAAATAAAATTACAATCAATACTCGAAGAAAGGCTTTGTTGTACAATTATGATAACAGTGATTCAACAAAGAATAAAGATGTCTTAAAGTAAAAGACAGTAAAGTATAAGTGATGAAAAGTAAAGTATAAGCAATAATTGTAGCACTGGCTCGTTAGCAGAACACTTCCCGATAATACTTGCCAAGTTGGAAGACCAGAAGAAAGATTGTTTCTTCCAAAAGAGACCGTATATTCTTCCCTCATGCTCAGGGGCAAAATTGTGTCTCGTCGATTCTGAAGGCAGCTATGCTGAAAGCGCACCACTTTTCTATCCGACCCTCTGATAACGTTCGGGTTCCACGATCTATAGAAAGATCGCTTCTATGAACAGTATCCATTGATGAATCACTCTCGTGCATGTGAGCTGTGAACTATTTGAATGAAAAGGAATGTCTGCCTATTGTAATAAAGACATACCCTGGAGGGTGTCTTCAGTGTTAAAGTGTCAAGATGATTTATAGGACCTCCAGTTGGTAAACTAGGTACGGTGACGAAGCTGGTTTCAAGCGCACCAGCCCATTGTCTCCAAGAACCAATGGAATTGGTACAAAAGAGAGGAGGGTCGTTTGCATATCCACTACGTCTGCCAATCAGTGATGATTAGGGGCACATCAAAACCAAATTTCAACAATGAGTAACGAAAGATCAATTCAAAAGGAACACCGTAATTTTCAAGAAAATGGCAACTGTAATAATTTAAACATTATTTAATCATTGCATTATTATATTATATAAACATTATTATATTATATAAACATTATTATATTATCTATATCTGTATACATGAAAAATAATGAAAACAATAATAATAATTCATTGTGCTTTAAATTTTCACTCCAATAAATGTTTTTTTTTTTGTTTCCAAATCTGATATAAAGTTACATGTTTTTATGTGTGGCCCGCGAGATTATAATGTTTTTCCGAAGTGGTCCGCAAGGTCATTTGGGTTGGGTATCCCTGACCTAGGGCACCGGGGAGTTTAAAAACGGCCTTGAGCTGAGCTATATATTAGCCGGACCTTTTACTAAAAGCTTAAAAAAAAACTTCAAAAGTTCTCCGTTTCTGCAAGGGATATATGGAAGATATATGGTAGTTACCTGCTAAAAAAGCTAAACAATATGCAAGTAAATCAGTTTCTGTATTTCTCTGAATATTTAATGTTCGAAGTGATGTAAAACTTGATAGTATTATTAATTTTACATTAATTGTAAATAAATAAAACTATCGATGAATTTGATGCAGTAAACAGAATGAGAAATATATAAATCTAACTTTTCATTAAAATTACATGTAATGTAAGTATGTAATGTAAGTAAATGATCGAATGAGATCAAATGCCATTATTTAATCGCTTTGAAGACTTACAGATGGCGTCACGTATCATTTGATTTGCTTCCACTCTTTTAAATTTTCTAATGTGATGCTTCTTTCATAGATGGCAGCACGAATTTTAATTGTAGAAATGCGTTTTATCCTGATATGACACGGTAATAAATAGTTTTTAATGACATTTATGCTTTATCTTGATGATTTCACATTGAGCGGAAAGGAAAATGTGTTTAAAAACTGATATTCAAGAATAGACACTTTTTTGTGTGATAATGTGTGTGAATATGTAGCATCCGCATAGCAGAAAATTATTTAAATTGAACATAAGACATTATTGCAACTCCCCCTTTAAGGCTGTTTTCGGTTAATGTTAAAGAATAGGACCCGAATTAGGTACATTTTTTCAGATATATAAGAAATGAAAAATTAATATTATATTCTGGCTTCACCTGCCCTTAGAGAACAACATATTTTATCATTCTTCACTTTTTTGACAGAGCAGAGCCATTTCTTCTGGTATAAAATGTGTTTCGCGTTTTTTCTCCTATCACGTGTTAAAACGAAAAAAAAAATAATACTCAAAAAATATTTTGAAATTTTAGAAACGCTATATTGTTAATAGATGTATGAGTTATAATGTTGCAAATTTTCATGAAAATTGAGGCATTTTTCTGTCTGAAAATGTTTCAGGCTCTCGTATTTTTGCCGAAAACAACCTTAAGAAATATAAATTGAAAATTAAAAAAAAAAAAGAAAAAAAAATGTGCATAGCAATAAAATAAAAACATTTTTTGCATGTTATACTAATTTAACATAATTATGACGTATTTATAATATGTTTTAAGTTTTTGGTATCCTTTATATTATATGCTTTCAGTTTCAAACCATCATAAAAGAATGTTTCATAATCAATGTAGCAGATGAGAGCTGAGTATTATAGAATACCATACATGTTTCTAAAATTAAATTTACTGGTTTGTTAAAAATTTCCAAAATCATCACGGATATATAAAACGTAAACGATTGTGAAGAATTTTTACTTATAAAAAAAATCATATTTTTTTGTTAAAAAAATTTTAATTTGAAGAAAAATGATAAATGGAGAATATTATGGAATAGTCGGGTAATATAGAATAGGTGGTTTAAACCATTGAAAAACTAATTAAGACTTCATAAAACATAGTTACTTTTAACTATAAAAGCCATATTTTTAAGAAAATGTGAAAGTAACTCTGTCTCGAATCTAGTTAACAAAAATAACAAATATAATCTTTCTCTACTAATACGTGGTATTATGCAATACTTAGTATATTCCACAATACCATCGCCATCTTAAGGTATGCCTGAACCGTGATTTGCAAAGCGTATAAATGGATAATATATTTATGATATTTAGTGTCACTTAGATTAGAAAATGTATATAAAATTGTTTTAAGAATAGTATTACAATAAAAAATATTTAAGTACAGAAACATTTTGACAAAAATGAACAGAGAATGGACCACATTTTCGTTCATTTTTAAAAGAAAAATGTGCTTCTATTGTATTAATATTTTTGCCAAAGAGTAACTCCAGACCTCTGTACAGAAGCTCAACTAGAATTTTTGAAATATATAGCTGAAGTGGTTTATCCATGTTTTACCACACAACAACAGAGGGAGAAATTTTAAAAAAAAACACCGATAATTATTTCAATTGATTCAAACCTGAAAAAAGGGAATTTTTTAAAAAAATCATAAGGAGCCTCTGTGGACTCGGGCATATACAGAAAAATATTATTATAATAGAAGTTTTTTTCACAAAAAGAAAAAATTTTTGAAAAAGTTATTCTCTTAATTTTTTCCGAAATTTTTTTTAAATAAATTTTTTCAAAATGTCCTTAAAACAATTGATACAGTATTCTAATCAAATTGACCAAATACGAACTTTTCCATTTATGTTTTAAAATCAGGTTCCAATGTAGGGGAACCTTAAAAAAAGGAACCGTTGAACTAAAGTACAAAACATGTGGTCAGCCGAAAAAAAAAATCCGACCACAGTATTACAAACTGCAATGATTTTAGTGTACATTGTGCTTGGCTTAAATGTACAAGTCACATGTGTATTATTAGGTTAAAATGTTTGAAAACTTACCTGCACAAATATTTTAAAACGTAAAACATACTTTGTTCTGTAGTGAGTGGTGTGGCAACAGGAAAAAGGTAAACTCTCACTATAATGCACCATGAGAGACTTTCTTCAGTAGTTCAAGGTTTTCCTACGCAGTAGCAGCTATAAAGAGTCAAAACCTCCTTATATATTCCATATTATATATTCTCAATCCCCCTTCCATAATACCCGATTTTCATCCATATTTAATTTATTTTAACCCCCGGTCACTCCCTGTTTTTTTACCGTCGTTACTTGGGGGAAAACACCCACTTTTTTCCATGTATTTAATTAGAAAATAAAATTAAGTCATTATGATACATATTTAAAAGTACAAGATGTTTTTTTTGTTAAAAATAAAAATTTTTAAATTTATTGCATACAAAAAGAGACTAACATTTAAATTTAAACTAAAAAAAAAATTTTTACATTTTAAAAAACAAATTTTTATATTTTTTTATAAACCAGATATAAAACTATATACCAAATAAATATATTTATAATTAATGAGATAATGATAGTATAAAAGTATGGTAAATTTAATCACTTTCCAAACATTCAGAGCAGACTATATAAAAAGCTCAACAGGGAGTTCTGCCCCAGATAAACTTTTAGGTCATTACATTCCACGTTCGAAAAAAAAGGATTGCATCAGGTCTGAAAGGGTTTAAGATCTAAAATTTCAGCTAAAGAAAAATTGGGTTCGGGGTTTTTTTAGAACTTGGGGGGATTTTTTTTTGTTGCTGGGGGGTACAGAACACCCCGGGTGATCGGGGTTTTAAGGGGTGCACGACCTTTTGTTTTTTTGTTTCAAATTCAGTGGAGTATACCAAAGTGGGGGGTTAAGGGATTCAAATCCCTCCTAAAGACCAACAGGTTTTTACATTTTAGTATAAAAATTACTTCTCGGTACTTTCATCTACGTTTTCTTTTTTTTTAAATAGCCGAACTTTACCTATGAAATTAATCTGTATACCCCATTGCTACATAAAATAAATTATTCCCTGTGTAATTTTTTCGTAATATTTAGTGTGTGATGGAAAATTTACTCTCCATTTGTAGCAACTAAGTTGTAAATGATGCTACACAGCCATAGCAAATATTAAGATGGAAAAGCAAGACAATGCAGAAAGTAAATCAGTTATGAGATAAATAAGTATATCTTCGTTGATTACGTGTGAGGGAATGCATTATATTTATTAGCTCCTTAACAAACATTTTATATTTTTAAACTAAACTATTATCTTCTTTTAAAGTAACTATACGTTTTCGCCATGTTCATTATCAATAAGGTGACTAGTTTTTCTACAATGAAAAGGACGACGAAAAATTTAAGAAAAAACTACAACGCAAATGTATGAAACATTTTATTAATTCAAACAAAAATACGCTAATTACGCTTTTAATTATTTACTTTAATGAGTATTTTTCTATAGAATGATTTTTTTTTTGTCGACACATCATTTTCTAATATATTGGAAGTTTTGGAGCAAAAAATACTCTTCATACTAGATTTTACGGTAATCACTGTAGCTAATATATTAACATTCACTCTTGATTTCTAACTTGTCCAAAAATCATTACCAACTGAAAAACTCTTTCAACTGCCGCATTAGTTCCAGGGCAGCATAACGTAAAATCAACAAGAATAACTAAATTTTCATATGGAATGTGCTCATTTTTGAAATGGTTTAAGTGTTTCCACCCATCTTTTATCAATTTCATCACGTTCATTTTCCAATTGTTCTAATTTATTAGAATTTAAATATGCACATTCAGTCGTCTTTCTTCTTCAAACAGACCATTGTCATGGACTTTAATATCAGGCATTTCTTTCGATTAAAACTCTTTCTCTAAACAATTTTCTATATCTGCCTAATTTACTTGCGCGATGAAGTAAAAAAAACAGTATTAAAAGCTGTTATTTCCTGTGATATTTGTTTCAGGCTATCTTTCGACATATTGGAAAAATGTTGGGTTCATCTCTGAATACAGAGATTAAAAGATAGGTTTTAAATATTGAAAAGGAGGACAAGTAGGAGGAGACTTTTCGAAGAAGGACAGAACCTATAAAAGGAAGACGGTTGGTCACATTATTATCAAATAATAATTTGCAGCTTTTGTATCCAGCTTTCCAATATCTATCCTTCATCTAATTAATAAATTTAAACCAAAAATAGAGTTTGTTTATTTTTATTTTTCTCTATGCATAGAAATTCAATTTGTTTTATATAACTAAATACTATATTCTAACACACGGAATGTAAAACAATTTAAAATCTCTTTGCAAATATTTTTCACTACCATAAATCGATGCCGAATCAAAGCATTTTACAAAACAACCTAGTAAGACATTATTTTGAGAATTCTTTTTTTTTAAAAAGAAAAGAAAGGAAAGAAAAAAATGAAATAATATTATTTATTAATATTGCCGAGCAAGCTAAAGTTTTATTTCGTAAATATTGTAATTCTTAAATCAAATAATAGTACTATAATAATAAATAATCAGTACTAAAATAATTTTTTCATTGTAAATTAAAAATTTAGCATTTATATTAATACTGATTTTTATATTAGGCAATTAATAAATCGTTAAAATATTCAACATGGTTAGTTTTAATTAATTGAATTGGGCACCTTTTCGAAAAGAATTTTGGTTCATGTCTTTTGGTCATGTAGAGACTCATTTATTTCTAGAATCCAATCAATTTCAGACTCCAAAATGTAAGAATTAAAAGCTACGAGTGATAAGCTTCCAGTAAAATAATCAGTAAAATTTCGCGAAAAAATTTGGATATTCTTTTGAGTCTGGGATAAATTTTTAAATTCAAAACAAAATGAAGTGAGCGTAGTTGGATAATATTTTGCTATGCATTACATTAACATATACCAGATGTACAGATGAACAAACACATAAATCACATTCAAATTCTCTGAGTGTAAAGTCTAAGTAATCTTCACTGTTTCTTGAGTTTAAGCCTCCCACGCGATCTATTTTCAATCATTAACCGATAAATTAAACAAACAAACCGAAAGACGAGATTCGAATTCTGTTACGAAGTTAACCTCTAGAGTTGACGTCAAAGAGCACAAGCGAACAAAACGCGACGTCATGCACACAAAATTCCACTCTTTTTTATCGGCCACATTCACGCTATCTATTCTGGAGGCGTGGGTCGATTGTTATCGTTTTTACTTTTTTCCCCCGAAAAGACAGACGTCATAAATAGAAAAATTAACGAAAAATTTTCCATGTCGTAGATAAAGCACTTGTGTGAGAACAAAGTAAAATTACTTTCCGCCAGAAAAAGTCGGCGCATGATAGGAACCACGCATTTTGTGTTCCAGTGACTGCAAATGAGAGGATGGTTGTGTTGTGGGTTTTATGTCGTGCAATAAAAACGTGCACCTTTATGCTAATGTCTCTGTGTCATTTTACGCAGCTGAGTACATTTGGGGAGGTGGAAAAAAAGTTGCTAGTTTATGGAAGTGTTGAGCACATGATGGAAATTTCCAGTCTTTATTGCTTTTTGTGCTTGCAGGTAGTTTCTCACAGTACGGCCATTATCGGGAGTTCGGAAGTTTTCTCGGGAAGGTTGGCTCAGAGCTGCATACACTAATCCAGTCAGTTTTAAATTATTCATAGTAATGATTAATGTAGAAAGCTAGTTTATAGGCATTATGAATAGAAATATCAATGAATCTAACATTTTATTTGAGAATCACCAGAAACTCTATATAACATCTATATAGTAGTACAAAATTTAAATTTAAAAAGAACGAAAAACTCAAACTATGTTTAAAAAAAGACCTTTTTTGACAGTGGGTGAGTGAGAATTGATCACCATTGCTCATTATCGGGAGTTCGGAAATTTTCTCGGGAATTTTGGCTCAGAGCTGCATACACTAATCCTGTCAGTTTTAAATTATTCATAGTAATGATTAATGTAGAAAGCTAGTCGCGATAGAGGCATTATGAATAGAAATACCAAGTGAATCTAACATTTTATTTGAGAATCACCAGAAACTCTACATAACATCTATATAGTAGTACACAAATTTAAATTTAAAAGAACGCAAACTCAAACTATGATTAAAAAGACCTTTTTGTGTGACAGTGGGTAAGTGAGATTTGATCACCATTGCTCATTATCGGGAGTTCGGAAATTTTCTCGGGAAAGATGGCCCATAGCTACAAACACTAATTCTGTCAGTTTTAAAGTATTCATTACTTAACTTAACTCAGTGGCGCAACAGCCTATGAGGGCAAAGGCTTATTGTGCCTAGATTAGTGTATGGTGCCTTGGGCTCTGAGGTGCATGAGCAGATGTTCTGATCAGGTCGTCACAATCTGACGCGAAACCCTCCCAACGTTAAGTTCTCATGCAAGCTTGGTACTCATTTATCGACCCACTGGAGGGATAAAAGTCTGAGTTGAGCTTGCCCAGCCCGAGATTTGTACCTCGAAATTGTGGCATAGAAGCGCGATGCGCTACCACTCAGCCACTGGATTTCGTAAGTATGCATTGTAACGCGATTAAGGTATCCGACTACGTTCGGAACCGTGATCTTAAAAAAAGCGCATAAATAGATAATTTCTTGATATTTAGTGTCACTTAGATTAGACCACATGTATACAATTGTTTTAAGGACATTTCGACAAAAAAATTTTATTTAAATACAATATTCTGGCAAAAGAATTAACTTAGAATAATCTTGTTTCAAAATGTTCTCCTTCTCCTTTTATTAAAAATGCTTCTATTGTAATAATATTTTGCCTGTATATAGCTCAGACCTCTTTCCAGAGGCTCAACTATGATTTTGAAAATTCACATTATTTCGGTGTCAACCCATTGAAATATAATTATAGGCGTTTTTTTCTTAAAATTGCTCCCCTCTGTTGTCGCAAAATATGGATAAACCCACTTCTAAGTTATATATTTCAAAATTTGGTTGGAGCCTCTAGAACTCTGACCTATATACAGGCAAAAATATTATTATAATAGAAGCAATTTTCACAAAAGGAGAACATTTTGAAAAAAATTATTCAAATTTTAAATTTTTTTGCCAAAATATTGTTTTTTAAAAAAATTTTTTTGCCCAAAATGCCCTTAAAAAAATTTGTATACATGTATTCTAATCTAAGTGACACTAAATATCATGAAAATTATCCATTAATGCTCTTTTGCAAAATCACGGTTCCGAACGTAGTCGGATACCTTAATGTAGAGAGCTAGTTTAGAGGCACACATTATGAATAGAAAACCATTTGAACCCAAGGTTCTATTTTAGAATTGTAAGAATCTCTATATAATCAATATTACACATAATTAAATTGAAAATAATTCAAAATATTATTAAAAAAGACCTTTTTAACGGTTCGTGAGTGAGAGTCTATTCACGTTGCCCATTATCGGTAGTTCGAAATTTTTCTCGGGGATATTGCTTCTGAGCTGCATACACTAATCCTGTCAGTTTTAAAATATTCATAGTAATGATTACTGTAGAGAACTAGTTTATAGGTATTATGAAAAGAAAACCAAGTGAACCGAAGGTTTCATTTGAGAATCACAAGAATCTCCATATAATCAAGTCTCCACACACATAATTACATTTAAAAGAACGCAAGGCCAAACCATTAATAAACAGACTTTTTTAGCAGTTCGTGTTTGAGAGTTTATTAACGTTGCAACGTACAGCAACACGAGGGCTATTGATAGAATGCCCAAGGGAACCCACTAGGTTGAAAAAAATTTTTTTAGGTGTTTGATGTTTGGTGTTGTTAGGGTCATTAGGGAAAAAAGGAATTAATTATTGAGGAAGAAGGACTAATACATAAAACTAGAGAGTTTTTTAAGTTCTTTTCATAGCATTTACTTTATCTAATTAATAAAAATATTTTTTTAAAAAATTCTTTTTTTGAAAAATGAGCTTTTTTTGATAATTTGTGCACGAAAAACGGGATATCTTCTAAATAATCCAATCAAATGCAATGAAATTTATAACATATATGCTATGGGCCCTTCAGAGTGTAGCAAACCGCAGGGTTTAAGACAGCTACATTTAATCACATTTTTAGCTTAGAACATGCAGTAATTTTGACGAAAAACCATGACCCTCAAATTTAAATGCTAATAAAATATTTATTTCTTAAAATATTTTTTATATCCTGCGGTTTGTGTGACACTTCAGAGGGATCAAGAAGTATATCAATGAGACGTTAAAATTGCATAATGTGCAATTTATTTTTATTTATCACGTTTTTCTTAACTTAAAAAATTTTGAATTTTCCTAAAAATAATTTTTTTTTAAAAAAAAAAAAAAAAAAAGAAAAGAAAGAAAGAAAAAGAGCGATACACATGTTAGTTATTTAATAGTTATGACTTTTTAAGCCTATTTATGTTCTTTAAAACAATAAAATTATTCAGAAAATCAATTTTTGAAAAAATTATCTCCGAACCTAGTCGGATATCTTAAGAGCTACAAACAACTCTCGTGTTCAGGCTTTACTGAACAAAATTTTAGTTTGTTTGCAAAAGTACATAGAAAATTTACATCAAAGGATAATTTGCGACGAACCTTATAATATTGAACCTCAGCCAAGTGACGAAGACCACATCTAGGCTGATACCTCCCCTTTGAAAACTCCTTTTCCCACACCAGGGAGGATGGTGGGAGTGAATTTTCCATAATCAGCTACTTGAAGGCTTTCATCGATGAACCTAGCAATTTTGATTTATGTTCAAGTAACGAGGACGACACATGAGCTGGCACCACCCTCTCCTAACGTCCCCACCACACCAATGGGAGGACGCTCGAGCTTCGACAGTTTTAACGTGCATCTCCGCCCTACATTGTGGGTCTTCAGCGGTCCCAGGATTGAGCCGCGCAGGGGGTACGCGTCCGTTCCCCTGCCCACTGGGCTACCGCGGCCCCACCCGGGGGGTTAAACCCCGACAGATTTAATGCATGCCTGTCTTACATGGGGTTTTTGGGGACCAGTTTTACCAAAATTAGGCGTCCTTTTCACATTTTTCGGAAATTTTTTTTTTGCTGTAAATGATTTTCAAAAACTTTGTGTAGTTTTAATTAGTGTAAAAACGGATAAGACATACATCTATATGAAAAATATAAAAATAGGGGAAGGGGGTAGAGAATATATAGAATTTAAATAAATGATTAGGGGGAATAAAAAAATATTTTCCTCCCAAAAATTTACTAAACTTAAAAAGGGTTTTCCCTATAACGTTGGGTGGAAACTTGGCCGGGTTTACCCGTACGCTGTATGGTTACAAATATTATCTCTGATTTGGGCTTATTATTAATTCCTATGGTATATTATTTAGTGCTTGTATTTTGAAAAGGTGATGCAGTTTGTCTATGGTATAGAAATGCTTTTCGTTTAATATATATATATTATGGCGGGAATTAGTGTGGTGCTTAGTTATAAACAATACAAAAATGTGACTTTGAAGCAATTTGGGTTAAAAAAATGCCCGTTTAAGGAGTTAAATCCAAAAAATAAAAAAAAAAAAAATTATTAGACTTTTGAAGTACATATTTATTTATGCATAAATGAAAGTTTTATTAATATTTTGAAGTTAAAATATTCTTGTCCATTGATGATTTCATAGGAAAATATCAATTTTCCTTTTTCTGGCAATGCAGTAACTGATTCACTGATATTTTTTGCAAATGCTTAAAATTAGTAAGGCATTTCTTAAAAAAGGGACACCTAGGAATGCGAGGATTTAGCATTCCTCTTGAAATTTACAAAATTTCATCTAGAAACTTTCAGTTTTTGAGCTTCATTTTACATTTACATCTTTTAGAATTTTACAGTAGGAACATCTTTTGTAGTATTTCTTTATTGCAGTATAATATCTTTCTATAATACATGTTTTCCAATGAGTTTCTCGAAATCATATTTCAATTCAGATATTTTCCTTGTACTGAATGGAGAGCATTTTTTTCCTTTTCATGAAAAACATGAATAAAATTCCTCAAATATGAAAGAAAAATATTTTGTATAGAAATTTATTTTCCATAAAATATTACAACGTTCGAAAATTCAACGGTAGAGAGGAGGCTTATCCCAAATCAGTATTTCTTCTAACAGTTGTAAATCCTATCAAGTTCTATGAATAGATTCTTTTCTCATTCAAAACAAGTCAAGAGTTGCAATATGCTTTTTGTTATTACTTTGTTAGCTGTTTATTGGATACCACATTCTATGAGTTAGGTTGGCTGAACTTGAGGAACCTGTGTATTAATATCTGTGGCGTAGATATTCTTCGTAACTGTCTATTAAAATATGTTTTTTTTTCCTTTCTAAAGAACGTCAACTTTAATCCCTAGAAATAGTTACCTTATAAGAAAATAATAGCACGAAAAAGTGAAATTTGAATTAATTTATATACTAGTAAAAATATGTATTCAGATATAAAATCCGGCATTTTGATGAATTTTGAAAATGAACGCATCCAATAAGCATTTCCTTCGTATTCTTTATGGAATAGGCAGAGCAGAAGGTAAAGCTACCCACAAACACCTTAAAAGGAAGTAACGTCCCATTAAAATCTCTAGATTTGAAAGGTTTTAAGATAATAATATTGTTAAAATATTTTTTAAAACAGATAGAAGCTAAATATCAGTGAATATTTAGCAATGCCATTCTATAAAGTGACATAAGGACTATAGGGAACGGACCACGCCATTTTGAATAAGGGTCAAGTAACGAGTACCTTTGAAGGCCCAGTGGTCGAGTAGTAGCGTATCGCGCTTCCACCCACAGGCCATGGTTCTATTCCCGGGCTAGGCAAGGTCAACTCAGCCTTTCATCCCATCTGCAGTGGGTCGATAAATGAGTACCAAGCTTGGTTGGGGATTAAAACACTGGAGGTCTCGCTTCAGACTGACCACCTGATCGGAACATCTGCTCATGCACCTCAGTGCCTAATGATCAAGTATACTGGGATGAGCACAGTTGGCTCTGGCTCCCATGGGCTGTTGCGTCACTGAGTTTGGGGACTTTGAGCCACGAAATATTTAACGTGATCCGACTCCTCTACACGATGGGCCTTCAGTGGTACTAAGGTTCGAATTTATGACACGTTGGTTACGAGCTTTTGAACATGATCGCTAGGCTACCACGGCCACAGAAGATAGATGAGGTAAAAAACAATTTGCATATATATTTTGCTTATTTAAGATCTCATTTTAAGATGGGGTGAGTGAACATTAACGTCGCACTGATCAGCTACACAAAGGCTTTTGGCAACGGACTTCGAAATTTCGAATCATGGTCAAGTGATAAGGACGACACCTGAGCTGGCACCTCCCTCTCTTAACTACCACGCAACGGGGAGGGATGTTTGAGCTCGACAATTTAGCGATGCATCGCTCCTGCGGTGGCTCTCTTTGAGTGGTACTTCCAGGTAGGAACTCATACGACACGCCAGCCGGGGTCCGTCGCATGACCTTGGCTCAACGGCCCCATTTTAAGATGAAGTGGAATGTTCTTTTTTAATAACGTAAGTATAAATACTTCAAAAAAAGATTCACAGAATATTCTGAACCCAGTCCAAGATGTCAAGTCTCATAAAACACAAAAACCTAGTACATTAACTTGTCATATTTCAAAAAGGAAAAGAAAATTTATCACGCAGAAAATATTTGAAGTTTTAATAATCTTTATTTATCATATTCTTCCCAATTTAGTTCAATTTTCGAAAATAATTTAGTTTTATGTTGCAAAACATTTAATTTCCTGTATAATCTTTACTGTAAAAAAAATACATTCATACATTAGATTCGCGAAGGACTTTCTTGAGAAAAAAAATGTACAATGAAAAGTATTAAATTATTTTTTACAACCTATTAGCAATTTTAATTGAGTCATATTTAAAAATTACTTAATTACTATTAATCAAAAGAATTTCTACTTTCCGGTGCGCTCAAATCGTCTTTTAATTCATAGGTTTCGAATTCCGGCTCATTCGGAAGCCTATGGGGTGCATTAACATCAGGCGGTTGTGGCAGAACGCTTGAGAGTTTTGTGCGCGAGCAGGGGTGGCATCGCTTTTCCTCGCGCTGAGCTGGCAGCCGACTGGTGCCAACTCGTGCTCGAAAAGAGTGCACGTACTGTATCAAAAATACTTAGCATTCCAGATTTACAAAATGAATTTTACTAGCTTTGATTCTGTTTTGTATTGAAGAGCGTTTAGCCGCATTCACATCAAAACTGATCAGCACGTCGGAACGTTGAGCGTCCTAGCCAATCAAGAACTGCTTTTCGCCCGAGATGAAGTCTTTTGATTGGCCTAGACACTCAACGCTCACGACGCTGACAGCCCAGCGAGGTAGTAATTCAGCTTTACAATATGATCCCAAGAGATAATTTATGGCTGGCCCAAAAGTTCAAGAGCCTTATGTTTTCATGAAGAGTGAGAAATATCCATGAAACTGAAATTTGTGTTTTACTAAGAAAAGCAAATAAACAAGTAAATAAATAATGCCATTTCTTAACAAAATTTCCTTCTCTAACATATACAGTAAAATACGTTGAACGCAAAAACGCTTGGGCAAAAGGGAAATATCGTTAACTTTTGAAATAATAAAACAGTCCCAAAATAAATTGGAATTATGGTATTTTTTCCATACCTTTTTTTGTTTCTAAGACAGAGCAAAATCGCTTAACACGAAAATATTTCCCTTCTGAATATGAACAAAATACAGAAAATACCAGGGATTTAAGACAGATATGGGGAATATAAGAAAGACAGGTAGTTTATCCCATTGTATGTTTGTACATTGGACTGTCCTACTGTATCATCAGGAAGGGAATTCGTTGCAGTAGTTGGTATTAATGTGTGTACAGGCCTGGAGTACTTGAACCGAACAAAAGATATTGTGGAGTTTGTTCAAAGCTCAAAACATGTCCTTGATATTGATTCCGACGGCGAAAATAAAAGGAATAATCCTGCTCTTGTTCCCACGTCATCCGAAATGAGGAACAACATGAAAATTATGCGCAGTTAATAAGCCGCAAATTCCAATGGTAAACTGAATAACGAAATGGACGACATCCAACAATTTGTTGACAATATGACGCTAAAAAAGTCAATGCAAAGAAAAAAAATACCAGATTATTTTCCAAAAACTTAATAAATATGTTTTATTTGTCAAAAAACTTTAAAACTTTGTATTACATTTTTATTAAGTTCTTGCGAATGGTTTGATCTTTTTAAAAACATGTATACACATATACATATTTACGTAAATAAAATGTGTACTCTAGTAAACTTAATATCGTTAAATGTATGCTTTTCTTTTCTTTCTTTCCAATATCCCTTTGCGAAATTTTTAATACGAAAAAATATTGCAGTCCCCTCGAAGTTCCGTGATAGAAACGTTTGGTATTTTTACTGTTTTGGTGGTAATTTTTAGTTTTCAAAACTTTAAAAACTAATTTCATTATCCAAGACATAGAAAAATATTACAGAACAAAATTACAGAATTCATGCTATTTTCTAAGATATAAATTTATAAGTGGTTTTTTGAAGATGAATTTACTAAAAGGTTACCTATGCCAACCAAATCTTACGTGCGACCATCCAGATCAAAGGTTTATGAAATTCATCGTGGCAAAGGGCTGGATGTATGCCTGTCGTTATCCATATCTTTGTACTCCAACAGGTGACAATACGTTTTAGTTCAGTTTCACCTCAATTTCGAGAAAGAATACCCTAGGGGGCCTCTCACCTCTCTTCTCCTTCCACCAACCTCACGAGAGAACTTGTGGCTCGACGTCTATTTACTCTTGCGCCATAAAACCGCAAATTCACTCACACTCACTCGACGTCTATTTAGAGTACCCTAATGCCACAAAGGCTCTATACATTTACAAACATCCATGCGTTCCCAATGATTCGAACCCAGGCCCTACAGCACAGCAGTCAGCGTCGTTAACCATTATAACGGATGGGCGGATGTTTTCTAAATTACGTAAACAAGATTTAAAGAATGCCATTTGTAATGAGGAAAATTATTTTTAGAAGAAAAGTTATCAAACTATCTTAAAATCACGAAATTTGTCCAAAATTGACAAATAAGTTTTTTGATTAATTTTTGGGCCAAAGTATAAGGTTTAAGAAAGTACTATTTTTTTTTAAAAAATTTACCGTCTACTAATACTTAAGTTACAATTCTTTCTATAAGAGGAAGTGCTATATCTTTTAATAAAACTTTAAAACGCATTTTATTTAGAAGATTTGAAGACATAGTTTGAAAACAATCTTGTTTATTTTTTCTCTAGCTCAGAAATCTTGACTGGAGTGATATTTTTAGAATGATTTTGTGTTTAAAAACAAAAATCAAGTAATTGATATACAATAGGTTTCTAAATTTATACAGATTTCTAAACAAATTATATTTTTAACCATCTACGTACGTCGAGTTTCGAATCTTACGGAGTTTCATTACACAGCTTTCTTTTTCTTTGCTCTGACGCCCGAAGGAAGCACAAACAACTTTCATCGAGGCTGCTGTTTCCTTGATAATGATCAGAGCTTTCTCGATAAAAGATGTTATTTTCTATAGAAGTAATTCGTTGTAAGAGAATTCATTAATAGCTTTCGAAGTACTTTTTCAAAGCTTGTTGGAAAGGAAAAAAAATTCACATTTTACGGAGCTAAATTCTCAAATACCTTTTAATTCCTTACAAATAGAGAAAGTCGATTCAAAATTCTAATGAACTCTAAAATTCTGTATCAAAACGGGAAATAACTGGACATTTCAAAGAAGGTGAAGTTAATAAAATGCATTTTCCTTTAGAAGCTCGAATTACTTCTGTTTCCCTATTCTCTGAATTTGGAAGAATGCGGAAATGTAGGTGTGCGTATTTGCTAATTTTAGGAGCAAAGGAGGAAGAAAGTAGTTTTCGGAATGCAATATCACACAGAGGTTATCGTCTTATTTTTACTATAGAATTTTTAACTCATTAAAATAAATTTACGTAATTATACAGTCATAAAATGTTTTCAGATATTATCCACTGACTGACGACAAGTTTGTGTGGATTTGAAGATTCTTAATTCTTTATAAGTTTTCCTCTTCTAAATCCAAAGTTCTTAAACTTTATTCAAAGTGCATTTTCTATCATGAAATGATCTCGAATTTCATGTCATTTCGTGACATTGCATCAAACACATTTTTTAAGATTATAATGTTTTCAGAATTTTATAATTCAAAATAAACGAGAAGTTTTTCTTAAGTGAAAATTCCTAATGTGAAAAGCTATTTAACTGTACACAGGAATAGAATGAAATATAAAACAAATTTCACATTGTAAGTCTATTCGCGTACTTTCTACTAATCCTCTTGGTTAAAACTGTTTCTTTAAATATTATTCTATTTAAAACTTTCTCCCGAAGAAAAAGACGTGGCTTATGCAAATCTCTCAAGGCTTATATTTAAACATTAACTTTTATGTTCGAAAGGGATAAATCAGAATACTACTACACCCAGACTGTGACGTCATTTGCCTGCATTACCCTACCAAACTCAGTGAACTTTGTTTTTCCCACTCAGGTTTTCACTTGTCAGCGCCAAAATACTTAACAGATAGGGGATGGAGGATCTATTGCAGATCCATATCCCTGTGACGTGAAGAAATGTTCGAAAGGGAAAGAGGTTAGAAGCTAAAGAATATCACAGTTAGTCATTAACGTATAGCTAGTCGAGAGTGATTCGTAGATTAATTGATTAATATTTAAGACCTACGATTTGGTCAGTTTGATATTTCAATTGTGAGATGGATTCTGCTAAAGTAGATTAAATTAAATTTACATCTTTCAGATTATTTGGAATGTACATATGGCCTGCAAAGATATTTCAAGAGAGTAAGTGATTACATTTATAATTAAACATTAGTTATATCATCTTCCTCGCTCTTTTTCTCCCATATTTATTTAAAGGTGCATTTCCTAACTTGGGTTGTTGAGATTTGAGAAGTTGTTGAGACTTGTTAATCAATTGTATTTGTTTTGAGTGTGGCTAATCTTCCTTCTTACTCTCAAATACAATATTAGCCGGATGGGAGCTTCCATCCTTCACAAGCAATACAGAAAATATAGATTGATGCAATGAAATAAATAATAGCAGTAATAAAAATAAGGGATAATCTCTACCACGATACACAAGTCCAGATTACACCGTTAACCACGCCGAGGTTTTTTATTCTTTATTCCCGAAAGCAAGACTGTATTAACAGAGATATTGTGTGGTAGGGTTTGTGGTGTTCTATGACACCAAAAGAGCCAGTTTGGCTATACTGTAAACATTCATAAGGTCTGTGGTCTGGATAGGAAAAGAAAAAGGAAGAAATTGGATAATAACAAGATGGAGGTCGAAAATGAAGGATACTGGGGGGTACCGGGTCGTGACACCTGTGTTTACCCAAGATGGTAAATCCCTTGGGAAAGGAAACGTCACTAGGGTACTCAGGGAGGATTGTATTTACCCACTAAAGAAGGTGAGCCCCCTATGAGGAAATAACAGAAGATGGTTTTTCAAACAAGGAGTGAAAAACTTTATAATTTACTTTCAAAATGGTGAATAAGTAGATTTGATTTTTGGCAAAAAGATTTAGTGAAAAGTTTGTTCGACAAATTTTGACAAAAGTGGTACACCAGAGACAAAGACACCAGGGTCGGCAAGAGGGTGGGCATTACGTCGATCGCGATCAGCCGATTTAGGACTGCCGAGACATTTTGGGGTGACCGTCACGAAGAATTTAGCAGTTAGCGTGTGCAAGCGAAATGTTCAAGATCCGGCTGAAGTATGCGGGTCTATAAATCTTCACTGACGCGGCACATCAAAAACTGCAGAATTTATATAAAAATATTTGGAATGAAAACTAAAAGATAAACTTTAGATAAAATGTCTTTTACGTATCAGCATTTTGAATTTGTTCGATAGTAAACACCGTATTCGTGACACTGGCCATAATTGTAGCTATTATTAGTATGTTTTGTATCTCTCCGCGCGTTTTGCTTTAAACTTTTGGTTTTATCAGATGTTAGTTTTTTTATTTTAGTTCTGTAAATTACATATTCCATATTTATTATTCATTTATAATAAATATTTTGGGCTTCCTTTTCCTACCTCACCCATCACGGCACTGGGCATATGGGGCACTTTTACAGGTACAAAAGGGAGGCGTGGTCGAGGGTCGAAAAGTGTACCATTCTGGTGTCACCATGCCACAATACTTTTGGGCAAGCTACTATTGTTTTTTTTAATTTTATAGAGAGATTGTCAGGAACACACACAAAAACATTAAAAATAAATTACTAAATAAATGCGCGCTTATTAAAAAATAATAAGAAACATTATTAATATAGCAATTACCTGATTTTATCGTACTGTATGCAATAGTATCAATCGGTAAGAGAAAAATCATGGAGTAGCCAGGGGACAGTCAGTAGTGCCCCCCCTCCACTCGGCAGTATTGCGCCACTGACATTGGTGGACCGCAATAGATTGAAAAAAGAGTAGAAGTAAGACGCATCCGGGAAAGTCTCTACAATGCCTCCCCTGGTCTAGAGTGATTATTTATAAAAGTGCTACTGTAGAGAGAGAGCTTCTGGAATACAAGGAAGCCTGTTTTAAAAAATATGGTATAGAGGGCAAGCAGATGTAAGAGTAATGCGGTTGGTTTGAATTTCTTCTTCAAGTATTGTGACTACCGATCTGAATCGCTTTCTATGTTAGTGTGATCTTTGAATTGAAGCTGCTGTGGAACTAGATGTATGCATTAGTTCAGTGGTTCTTAACTGTTTAGATACTTAGCCTTCTTTTGTGTATCAACCCACTGACATCGCCGGACGCACTTTCGAAATTTTGCTCAAAGTCTTTTCCTGACTCTTTTATGTAGCCGAGTGATTTAAAGGTTTTCCTCCGTAATCCTAGACTACCTCTGCTAACTCTTATACCGGACTATTTAGCACTTCTTTTTCAATTCTTCTACAAAATACATTTTAAAGCGCTCAATTGAGCTGAAATTATATAAACATGATTATTTTGGTTGACAATACAATATATATATATATATATATATATATATATATATATATATATATATATATATATATAGTTCAATTAAAATTAATAAAAATTAATTGAATAAAACTAATGATTTAAAATTACAAATACACAGCCACGTTGGATTCATTTCTGGCGACTTAGCAACCATTTTGTGAAATTTTGTCAAAACTTTTAATGGCCTTTTTCTCACGTTTTAAAGCATTCAGTTGAACTGAAATTTTATAGACACGATTGTTTTGGATGACAATACGATACTTAAATGATAATTAATAAAAAATTAATTACCACTTAATGTTGTGATTTGGCATATGTATGTACATATTTATATTAATTGTAACTATTAAAAATGTAGCTCAAATAAAATTTTTCTTTGTTGATCTAAGTAGAAATTGACTTAATTTTTTTTAATATTACTTGTTTATATATACCTTGAAGACAACAGTAAACAGTGAATTAAAAAGTTTCCCGCAATACTAATTTCAAAGAAATTATTAATATATTTAACTACATTAATTAGTGCTCTAGTCTAGGATGGCACATCTTTGAATTTTTCTACTAGGCTTTACAGTATGTAAAAAAGTCATTAAATGAGACGCCGGGGGAAAAAAAACTGCCGGGGACTCCCGGAGGTTTCCGGACCACAATTAAAGAACCGCTGCATTAATTAATTCCTATTAGAACGAGAAATATTTGAAAATACTAAAAAATACCAGAATAAAATTTATACTTACTGCTGAAGTTACATATTAATTGGGTGTACTTTTCCAACATTTGATAATCATTCAACCACGAGACAATATTAATGTTGGGTAATTTTTCTATTTGAAAAAAATGTTACAATTTAGGTTTTATTCTGTAACATTGGGTGAGTGAGTGAATATTAACCGCGCGCTATTCAATTTTACTCGGGAGCTACGAAGGTGACACTTGAGCTCTGGCACATCTCTCTCCTAATTTCCATACCAATTAGAATCCATTTGAGCCTCGTCATATTCAACGTGCATCGGTCCCTCTGCATGGTGGTTCTTCAGTGGTACTAGACTCAAACTCACGACATGCAATCCGCGAATCCGTTGCCTTGACCACTAGGCTACCGCGGCCACTAAAACCCCAACTGAGTGAGTGAGTAAATATGAGTGAGTGAATGAGTTACTGAATATTAACGTCACACTGTTCAGCTACACGAGAGTTTTGTCGACGGGCCTGATAATTTTGAACCATGGTCAAGTGACGAGGACGACACATGAGCTGGCACCCCTCTCCTAATTACCACACCAACGGGAGGACATTTGAGCTCTAAGCAAATTTAATTTGCATCGCTCCCCTACACGGCAGGTCTTTAGTGGTATTGGGCTCTAACTTGTGACAAACCAACCGTGATCCGATACCTTGACCACTAGGGTACCGCGGCCACAAAACCCCAACTGGACAGAAACAGTACAGGTAACAAGCTTGAGTCCATGACTAAATAGTTTTTTCTCGTGGAAGTAAGGAGGAAGTCTGTCTTAGTATAAAGTGTTTGATAAGAAACTTGTGTGTGTATAGACAGTGTTTCCTCATTCAAACAGGGCTCTTAAAATCCGTGATCTAATTCATACCAATAAGTATTTCTACACTCAAATTCTGGAAATACGAAGTTAGACACATTATTATAAAAAAAATGAAATTCAAATTAACTGATGATTCGTAGAAATGTAAAGTAACAGAAATAAGGATTTATTTAAAAACTGTATCTGACTTAAATTATTTAATCTGACTTAATTAGTGATTAAATAAGATTTCAGATTAACTAAATTAAAAGTTTGTAGACAATGAAATTCGTCAAAATGAAAAAACAACTACACAAAAGAAATGAACTATTCCTACTTTCATTCGAAAACTATGTGGCGTGGCGAAATTGACCACAAAGGAGGCAATCTTTTTAATTAGAACAGCGTTCTTTTCAATCAAACTTTACTTAATTAAAACAAAATCTCGCTAAGGGCTGGAAATAAAGAATTTATTTAGTTAAGTTGTGCGCATTTTGAATAATTTCCTAATGTAGTGGAAAAAAGCACGAGCATGAAAATAGTCGCTAAGTTACACAGATGCTTTTCTTTAATTCAATCTTTTTTCTGTTTTTTTATTTCTTCTATTTTGGGGGAGAGGGGAGAGGGATGGAGAACTTCTCTGCATCCGCGTTCTGTTTTATTCTTTTCAACTTGAAATACGAAGTATTATTGCGAAAGGAAAAACCTTTATGACCCTCAATATCTCTTTCATTTGACGTGGAAATGTCTCAGACCAGGATACACTTCGCTTCTTGCGCGAAAATATTCTCTCAAACTGATAAGAATGCTTCTTATTTTTAGCTAAAATTTTGACATTGTATATCTCCCTGAAAATTTTATCTTCTCAAAGGCTTTTATTTATTTTCTGTTAAATATATAAAAGAATTTCATTGTGTGTGTTTGGGCAATATAAACGTGATTTTTAATTTTAAAATCAATCAAAATAATTGAAATATTTTGATCATACTAAAATCTAATGTTAAGTTGAAAGTAAATCAAGTCGAATATCATCAATTCGAATATCAATTTCGAATATCAACAGGAATTTTCAAACTCAAATGTTTGGAATAATGCATAGGCAAGTGGTGTGATATGGTCGTTTAATGGCGACCATATCTTTGATTGTCAGCGTGAATTAGAGGTGTGGGATTCTCGAAATGAATCGACATTTTAAAATTCTTAATATGACTTTATTAAGAATATAACTTAAATTTCTAATAAATTGGATAAACTTGTATTAAGTGAGAATAAACCAGACACGCAGCTGTAGCTACACCTGATCGCGTAACTTGTATCACTTATCTAAATAATTATATTATCCGCCTACTTTCAATTCTGATAATATTGAGTTCTAATATCAAATAATCAGTCCTACCTTGAATCAAGCTAAGGTTTAATCACTTTCAGAGAGACTTTTAGACACGCGTGGTCTTTGGTAGGCCGTCAATTCACACTTCTATCTCTTCTAAACATAACTTTCTCTAAATTGCCATCCCTCTTACTAAAACTTCTGTTCTTTTAAAGGCTATCTTATTTGCATTTACAATTGCATTTCACTTCTTGGATTTGGGTTGGAAAAGATTTGCCATTAATCTTGACCGTCAAAGAACCCAGAGGTTATGTTACAGAAAAGACGCGTGAGCCCGTCACAGTGGAAGGGCATATTTTGACGCTCATTCTATCTTTAGAGCAGCGTTAAACTGTGGGTCGCGCCCACTAGGGGGGGGGTTAACTCCCCCCGGGGGGGGGGGTACAAGCATATTGAGATGACGAAAACAGAGGATTATTTTTTTATATAAAAAAAATTTACTGAAAAAAATAATCAAAAACATCCTGACATAATAAAAAATAAAATACAAATTTATGCTTATATAATACACTTATAAATGTATCAGTATACTGCACGTTGTATTTTATAATTAATTTAACAATACTAAGTTAAGAACAAGTTTAATAATTACCAGTGACCCATGGGCTTGTCATATATAAATTTGAATACAAATGTTAACAGTTATCTTAATAATTTTTGTACTGTTTATAATTAATCCCTCAACAGCTAATTAAATTGTACGCAATTCGCTCCCCAATGCCACAGTTTAAGTAAGCACGTGTATGTGATGTATTGGGGGAGGAGAGAGAAAAGGAAGAGAAATAAGTAAATCCTCTGTGAACTAAGTAAATCCTTCGCAAACACTGTCAAAACCCTTTCAATGCATTCCAAAGTCTTCGGAATAATTTATTGATAGCAGTGCACAGAAAAGATCGTACTTCAGAAACACGTGTATATACGTCCGAGGCAATAGACATTTGGCTGAGCGAGAATGTTTATATATGCCAGTGACATTTAAGAGATTAAAGTATTATGTAGCTTTAGCGTCAAAGTATAGTAGTATTGAATTCAATACATTGTTATACTGTATGAAGGGGGGCGCGATGAAAATTATGATTGAATATTGGGTCGCAAGTATTGAAAGTCTTAGAAAGAAAAAAAAAGCACTGTTCTAGAGAATACATTATGTTAAAAACAGACAACAATAATTAGATTTAATTTTTTTTTTAAATTGTCGACATTTTTATATTACTTTACAAAACAAAAATAAAACTAAAAAAGCTTTTAAACAATATAAAGTATTAACTTAAAGAAAAATAATTTTTAAATGTAAGGTATAGAGTGTGTAATCAAAAACGCAAAGCATAGAGGGTTTGCTCAGCAAAATAGTCAAAAAATTAATTTCCAATTGATATCTCAGAAATTATGGTATTAAATGTGATGCTTGATATTTCAAACACAGTATCTTAATATATTTTTAAAGTTAAAAAAGAGTTTAAGCAGTAAATCTTCTTCAAAATAGAAGAAAAATGAAGGTTTATGTAAAAACTTCAGCTTCCAGACATTTTTTTTTTAATCCCCTGACATTAAAATGCTTGTAATTTAATTTCAAAGCATCGTAACTTCAAAAGGAGAGCAGTTTTAAAAACTTAATATTTTAAATTTTCATTTTTTTTAAAAAATAAAACTCTCACAAATCACAATTTATCAAATAATATAATTAATACCAATGCTTTTTTGTTTGAATGCCATGTAAAATGTTAATTTTGTTGTTTTTGCCATTTTCTAAATTCTTTCGAAAAACGCAAGAAAAGGAAAACTAATTCTAAAAAGTTAATTATATTATTTAGATGCTAAGAGTTCTCCTCTCTCCAGAATATTTCTTAAGTAGACAGTTTTATACATCGAACATAAAAAAAATAGAATTTGAGGGGAAGAAGATTCTACTTTGAAATATTCATATGTGGTTATCCTATATTATTAAAAAGAAAATACGATCGTAATACTCTTATTAATGGAATCTTAGCAAGAATATGAACCCCTTGTGTGGTAACTTCGAAAAACTTGTACTAAAAGTAATATAAAATGTAACAAAGCCTGTGAATTATTTTCGTATATATTAACCATAAAATTCTACAAAAAAAAAGTATATAATACGAGCATTTAAGTGTTATTATTCAAGACTAATACGTATATGATAATTGCGGTAATCCTAAATCTATTCACAGGAAAAATACCTAGAATATAAAAAGAAAAAAAAACATGCAATTTCTTCCCGGTTTATTTGACTATTGAGCATTGAATTTTTACTGTGTGTGTGCGTAGAAGAAATATTTCATTTACTAATCAAGTAAATTTGTTTTGAATAATGTAATTTTCTCCGTAAACAACTAATAAAAGCAATCTTTACTGTTTTTTAACTCCGCCGTAAGGGACACCGAAACGACTTTTCCATTATAAGCACTGTTTGAAACATTTTTATTTGTATAATGATATTGTAAATAAATAATATCAACTTAAGATGTTTTTTGTGTTAGTTCATGGAAAAAGTTTCCCTTTTTCAGTGTAATACTATTAATGGATTTTCTTTCCTCTTAGTAATTTGCCAGAATTATACGGTTAATATATGTGGTTGATATAAGTATATGACAATACGCAAATACAATGCAGTCATAAAAAAATTCAGAAAATCTCATTACGATTAATATTATATTATTTTTTTGTATATATAATTCATATAGTGGGGAAAATATGTTTCGTTAAATCTTAATTGTCTCCTTAACAGTTGCGAAGAATTTGCTTCGTTATTAGTAAGAGATATAGTACTTAGATTTTATCTTTAACTCTTTTTTTTCTCAGTCTTTGAATAATTAGTATCAAAACGAAACGAATATGTTGAGTGGTTTAACTTAAACCATCTCTATCAAATAATAATAAGACGTGAGTTCTTTTAGCAGTAGATTCGTAATAGCATATACTTCGATTCATGTGCTCAAAATCTATTCTGGTGCGATTTCTCTGATAACAGTAACACTTTTATACCGCAGGTCCTCGAATATCCCTCTCCTGTTTTTCCTGTTTCTCCTCTTCTGTCATTCTTCCTTTTTTCCCTTTCACTAGATCTCTATTAAAATAATATTTATCTGCATATACCATGACCTTTTCTTTAAGTGAAGGAATCATAGCAAAAATTCTAGTAAAAAAGGTACAGAGGTTGATTAAGGGAAATGTACGTAAGAACCTGAGAGAAGAAATCTCAATTGTAATAAAAATTGTCTTCCAGAAAAATGAAGCAATTGTGCATTAATTACATAAAACTGAGCGTTATATTTTGAAACGAAATTTTGTAGAAGAGTACAGAGAGTTGTTTAGTTTTTGTCTCACATCATTTGACGTACATGTTTTTTTTTGTTTTTTTTTAAATCAGTTTTTTGTTAAACCTCGTGCTTAGTTCACTAAGAAGTCAACTGAGTAAAAAAATCAGTTTAAAAAATCCTAAATTGATAAATTAAAAAAGGAATAGTTCGGATAATAATTAAGTCTTAAATCAATAATTTTTATATATTAACTTATTTTATATATATAATTCAGTTCTTAAAATATTTATACAATATATAAAGTTAAGGGGACATGGTACGCTTTCCACAATCTTTTTTTAATTTAATAATTTTTCATAATTTTTTGGCTGCTGCCTATGTGTATGTATGATGTAAAATAGATTTTGAGCTCAAAATTTCAAAAAAAAAAAAAAACCTAACCATTTATTTTTTTAAGGGAAAAACTTGAAACTTATGAAGTGATTTTAAAATACTACTCATCCTACAAAAATTGACATACGTATATGAAATTTGATTTTCCAATACATCAAACTATGTATAACAAAACCTGGTTTGGGTTTCGTGATAACATGATTGGTATTTGTATAATACTTCTTTTAATGAATGCTTATTGAAAATTCCTTAAAAAAATGTGTAAATTCTAAATTAAATTACTGTTTAAAAAAATAAGTATTGCGTTGATTGAAAATTGTATACCAACTTTTGTTCCATGCACTATTCAGCAACAAGTGAAAAAAATTTCCAAGTAACAGGTACAATAGGAAGAACGCCTTAGCATTTTTAATGAAGACAAACTTGTTATATTTTATCTTTCTGAGATAAGTTACTTTAAAGTTTTGATTTGCTATCGGAATGTGAATAAAAACGAACGTAAAAGTTATCACAACTCTGCCATTTTTAAACTTAGAGCGTTCAAGTTTTGTGAGATTATTTAAAAGTATAAACAATATAATTTAGGCTAAAAAAAGGAAATTTGATTTTTTGACCGATTTTGGTCAATTGAATCGTATTGTGTCTTCTTAATATTTAAATTTAGGTAATTGTGATGCAAGAAATACACTTTATAACAATAAGAATGAAGTACCAAGAAGGATTTATCCAAATAGGAATCCATACTGCATTAATAATATGCAAAAAATTAATTTTAGGTGGTAAATAGTTGAAGCAATCAAGTATCCGGATGGTTTATAAAAAGAGGACAATCAAAACGAATGTAATTCTTCGACCCACATGTAGAAATACTTCGTAGTCAGTCAGTGCAGTCATCGCATTATAAAGCAATATCGGAATTATTGTCAAAGAACCTTGTAATTTTAAGCTTCGGTCTGGAAACGAAGATAACACCTGAGCTGGCACCACTCTAAAAACCATCACACCACGCCAATGAGTATGAAATAGGTAGCAGTCAACAAAGAAAGACAAAAGAATGCAAGGTGAAAGTGATAATCCCAGATACGTCCTTATCTTCACTATTAAAATTCTAAAGTAAACAAACGTATCTATCTATGCGACTAGGTGTATCTATCTTCTCACGAACAGCACGACGCAGAAATTCGCCGAAAAACCAAAAGATTGGGAATGATCCGAGGAATCCGTTTTGACCATTTGTACTCCGATATTGAAAATAGTTAAAAAGGTATTAATTAAAAACCTTAAAACGCATAATTATTTTACCCCTGTAGGCATTTTTTACCGCAGAGTGGCGAAGTTCCAATTTTTCGACGGTTTTTTTTTATCTCCGAGGTTTTTAAAACACGATCTAAATTTTTTATATGACACTCAGACAAAAAAGAATTACATAATCGGAAACATCATTTACTTCGCCATGATACGGTATAATTTATTTTACAAAATAATGATATTTTCTATTTTTTACGTTTTTTTCTAAAGTTAGTCAAATTTGATACATTTTTATGGAAATTATTTCTAAATCGTTCCGTTTGCATTTTCTTTCGCGTAAATGAAATGATATTCTACACTAAAAAAGTTCATTCTTTTCTCTTTTAGAATCAGTTATTTAAAAAGAAAATGTCAAAAACTTTTTTTTAACGACTTTTCAAAAAATAATCAGAATTTTATATTTAAATACTTAATAACTTCTTTATTTATAAAAGTAATCTCACGAAACTTTTCTTCCCGTATGTAGAAGGATATTAACCGTAATCTGTACAAAGATTGAAAAAACTACCTAAAAATTACAGGGTTATTTTAAAACAAATTGTGTTTATCGTTTTTTCCTCTTTTTGCGAGAAATATTTCAGCATTATTTTTGTTATATTTTTTGTTTAAAAATTACTATTGTTTGCAATCGGTATATGAAGATTGAAGGTATTAACTTAAAAATGAAGCCCGAAAAAAAAAATTAAAACTTTAACAAATAACGCAAATTTTACAATAACCAAGGGTTTGGCAGCGAAAACCTGTCTGGCGCCAAACGACTCTTTTCTTCTCTGCCCGTCACGTTTGATGAAAGTTAACACTAGAAAAGAAGCTGTGTGTATAAATATTGAAAATCATCAGATTTGGCGAAATTGAATATATCTTCCTTTATTTTAAAGGTCTCTTTTATTACTTTTTTTCCGGATATTTCGTGAAGCGGTCGGTTAGAGCGCTGGAATACTGACGTTTGTACCCGGGTTCGAAACAACATCACTTAGTTTTTATGATTTTTTTAAAAAAATACTCAAAATTTTTATTCGCGCATTTAATAACTTCATCAGGAAATTTTGTAATTGGAAAGGTAATTTATTTCGTCACGATACATGTTTTTTTTTTTAAATAAAACAACGATTCTTTACATATTTTATGATTTTTTTCTGAAATGAATCAATATCGATGCGTTTATATGGAAATGATATTTAAAAAAACTCATAATTTGATCTTTTAGAGATAGTGCTTTATAAAAAATAAAATGCCGAAAACTTCTTATGAATTTTTAAGAAATACTTAAATTTTAAATATTTAATAACTACTTATCAAATTCAAATTTTTTATATAACTTCTTCATTTATAAAAAACATTGCATAAAACTTTTTTCTCTTGTATCGAACATTTCAAAAAATGCTCACAATTTTAATTCAACATTTAATAACAAATTATTAAACTTTATATCTCTAATTTGTATTTAAGAAAAACTATGCATTTAGACGTTAAGAAAAGCTTTTTTGACTATAAAATTTGTAACAAAATTTAAAAAAAAAGAATTTGAAACAAATATATAATACTGATATGGGCTTATAAAAGGTTTATTCTTTTGATATAAAGATTAGGTTGTTTTAGCTATATAATTTTTTAAGATTTAGATTTTAAATCTTTAAATGCGTTTTTCACCGAATCAGATTTTGCCATATTTTATCGCATGGCAATCATGATATCTCAAAACGTCCTGGAGATAATTGTATAAAATTTAGCATCATTGTTTATTATTATAGTATGCATACTGTGCAATAGAGAATAAGAAAAAACAATATATTTACCTCTTTTTATGATTGTTTTTCTTTGTGATAAACGCAAAATTTTTGAAAAATTTTCATTTTGTGCACTTTTTGACCCCTAATTTTGTGATAAATTGAAATTATTCAAAGATGATAGAGCAAAGTATAGGAAAACGCTTTCTGAATATCAAAGAGTTTTTTTTATCTTATGCATTAGAATTTATTTTACAGTGTTTGCCGCGATGTGCAAAAAATGCCTAATTTTAACCTAAAATTGTCCATTTTCTTACAAAAATATATTAAAATTTTTTTTCTTTGTTATTTTTATAAGTTTTCAATTATAACCAAACAAAAAAGGAGTTTAAATTGAACTTTCAGCATTATTTCAAAAAAATGTTCCCGTAACTATTCAGGCACCTTAAAATGACCGTAACTCGGGGGTTCTTGGGGCGGATGCAATTTCCTCAGGAACGAATTTTCCCGCCGAGACATTCAATATGAGGTCTCAGGTGTCATATTCGGTCCACCTAATCTCCAGATACAGTCTGCCGACCCCCCAGGTTATTGGTCCTATTGTCCCTGTGTGGGGGTGCTTAAATTTATTTAAATGGAGATTATCTCGGGTTTGGCTGGTCCGATTGACTTAAGGTTAGTATCGTGCAACTCTGCTCGTGACCGCTTTTTGTCCTTGGACAGCTTAACCAGCTCAATATTTTTAGAACTATTTAAATCTTGTTACGCCAAAGAAGTAAAACTTCTTACCTGCGTACCTAAGTACACACACACTTTTTATTTAACATTTTGCTTTTCACACACACACACAATTGCTCCTTCTTAAACTATTATTCTAAGTATGACATTTCAAATTTTCAGTTGATAGTAATTTATACTTATATTATCCATACCTTTCCTACCTTGCAAGCGAAAAATATTCGAAGAAAATACATCGTTTCAAGACGACTGGGAGGTTGACTATTTTGTAGTAAAAACAAATATGGAACAGTAATTGTTTGATTTGTTACGAAAGTGCTGTATTTAAAAAATACCAATAGACAGGAATAATTCAACGACATTTTCCTTCGAAGATCTCTTTCAAGAGGTGATAAATATACTTTCTTGAGAATAATCTTTGCAACAGCAACAAAGTATTTTGTGAGTGGTAATATCACAGCGGTAACAAAGACATTCTATGAAGTTTGTTATTTTATTCGTAATCATGTGAATCCACTTACTGATGCAGAAATTGTGAATGGGGTATTTCTTAGGTGCCTCTCATTTAAGGTTAGTAACAAAAAAAAAAATATTAAACAATAATTAAAAAAGAAAACAGGAGTTATAATATTTTGATCAATTTTCTACATTTTAAATTCCCAAATTTATCTTGGTCTTAAAGCAGCGCCCCGGGGGGGGGGGGGGGGGGGGGGGGGGGGCGCGTGAAATAACTAACATATGTAAGCGGCCCGCGTGAAGTAGCTGACATATGTAGGTGGCCCGTGTGAAGTAGCTGACATATGTATGCGGCCTAGCAGAAAAATGGGTTAAGTATCCCTATTCTAGATCATAGTTTTCCAACCTTTTCTGAACTGGGGCCCCCTTTTCTAGTAAATATTTCGTTACCCCCCTCCCACTACAAGGAAATAAGAGCGTGCATAATACATGGTGAAAACACGAATTAAACTTGTAAAAAATATTCTATTACTAATAGAATATATATATTTTTAATTTACCTTTTTTCTAAAGTCCCAATTTTTTTTACTTGTAAATCTGAAATAGCTATTGCCACGAATATACAATTTTAAATACATACAATCAACATAAGGTAATCAGTATTGAAGTTTACTTTTGTTAGTACATAATCAACGTGTTATTTTAGTCTTTTTTAGACTATATTTGGGTAATCTGTCCATATGCCCCTCCATAACATCTCAAAACTCCCTTGTTAAAATCCCAGTTCATCGACCCTTGGTGATGTTTATTCCTGTCAGAAAAAATATTGTAATCCTCCCTCTTGTTTTGTTTCAAGTGTTAACACCTACTAGATGTATGAATCCTTTTAAAGCGAGTGGTTGGCGCTATAACCAGCTCTGAACCAATCTAACGAATGGTAATTTATAGATTATTAAAGTTTTTGTGTGTGTGTGTGTTGTTAATTTAAGCTGAGTAATTCTTTGAAATGAGTTTATTGAGTAAAGAATATTTACAAATTGAACCTGCAAACTACCGAAAATAGCCTGATAACATCCCTAACTTATTTTGGGTATTTTACTTTTCCCCTGAAAGCCCTAAACGCCCACAAGGGGGCTTTATCAACCACGTTGATAACCTATGTTCCAGATCTAAACTTGCTAGAGAGGACTCCAGTGTAAGATGTGAATAATTTTCTGTTCTCTGATGATTTATCTATAATGGAAGTCATGGTATGAACTAAAAATATCAGAAAACAAAGCCTCAGAATGTGTCTTTTGTAATGGAAAATTCCACGAAGATCAACGAGAGAATAGTATATGGATTCAATACTTCGTTTTCCGAGGGCTCACTTTCACTGTAAAGGAGCAGAAAAAAGAGATTATATTTGTGATTTCTTTTCAAAATAAAGTTTTGCACCTAAACTCTTGAATTTATCGTTTTAATAACCAAGTTTTATAAAGTCTTGTTACATTGTATTCCCAATGGCTTAACCCACCTATACCATATTACCCAATTATTCCAAAATAACCTCCATTTTTGACATTTTTAAGTAATTTTTTGTAATAAGAAAATAAATAGTACTTTTTATTGAGTAACAAATGATTTCAAGTATTTATAGTTTATAATGACGCTTTGGAAGATATTTTATCAAAAATCAAATTAATTGCAAATGTAAATGATATTTCATAATACCCACCTGCAGTAGCGCACACAGGAATTTTTCAAGGGGGAGGGGTCCAGGGTCGAAAGCCCACCATTTTTATATCATGCTCCTTTTGATTTTGTCGATTTTGGGGAACAAAAAACAGTAAAAAACAAATTATTGAATAAATATAATTAGCATTAATTAATAAAATTAATCATTAATAACAAATATTTTATTAAAATTTGCGTAGAATATACTTAGAATTATAATCAATTGGAAAAAAATCAAGGGCTTTGGGGGGAGTATGGACCCCTAGGACCCCCTCTTCTTGTGTGGGCCCACTGCCCACCTGTCATTTATGTAAAAACGCTAAAAACTGAGAAAAAAATTTTTTTAATCAGTTTATAAACCCTAGTTATTACTCTAAAATTCATTGTTAGGTTATCATTATTTAAAAAATGCATTGTTAATTTTAACGATGTTTCAAAACTCTATTATAACCAACAATGTTTAATAATGAATTGCAACAATATTATTGTTGGACAGAGAAGAAGTATAAATTTCATTGTTTTGGATCATAATTTATTTTGCTTTTATAAAGTGAACTGCGTTTTCGAAGTATAATATTTCTACGATATTCTTATTTGACACGGAAGACATCAAACGGCAATGAATCTAACCTCTGTGCTGTTGCGATTAGGTTTGACCCCACTTTTGTGGTTTTTACAGTTGACGATAATGATTACCGGAAAATACCTCGATAATCTGATTAGTCTATTTTTCTATTTAGAACATGTGTTAGATAACCTAAATAAATTTAAAATACCCCCTAAAAATAGAAAAACTAAATCTAACTCTAAAAAAAAGGGCTCTTAAATATTTGCAACGAATAGTACAACATCACCGCAAGAAACACCTTAAAATACGCAATAAAATCAAGTTCCATCCAAACCTTCCCACAATAGAAGCGGACGAAACTCACCAAACCCCTTGTAATAGTCCGTACCTGCCCCTTTCCAACCAACCGCCTAATAATATTCAATCTCCTAAACCTACCACTAACAATTCACACATCTCAACCCCCAGAGCAATACAACCCATCAACCTTGACCAAAACTTATCTAACTATTCTTTCCTCATTCCAGACTTCATAGTTCCCTCAGATTCAACACCATCCAGTTTTAACACTAATTTTACAGCCCAATTTAACCTCTATATCCAACAGAAAAGTAGCCGAAAACCATTTCAATACGTAAAGCGTAAATTCAAAAACATTAAAAAAAACTTTTGAAAAACAATTAATTTATAAATTTTTCTTTTTTTACATGTTTTAATAGAAAAATAGACAGCAGATGACGAGGCTATTTATCCGGGCATCATTATTATCTTTTGTTTAAAGTGATCTTTCTTGCTTCTCCATCAAGAGAGTTGACCCCACTTGCTGTATAAGGTGGCCATTCAACAAGATCATGTCAACATCCTTATTTCAAGACATATTTTCCACCAGTTGTCTCCAAAAGTACATTTACAAGACCACCATACACCAAGTGTGGAAAAAGAGGCTGGAAGAAGAGAATGAGTCTTTTCCATTTGAGGCCAGTGTTGTTAAAAGTTCAAATGCTGAATGGACAGACGCAGCCAATGGCAAACTTTGGAGACCCAACAGTTCACTTCCATCGAGCTGCAATATTTAAAGAACATCCTGTACTCTTCTGAAATGACCAGGTCAAACCTCCCCCAATTTTGCTCTTATTGCATCCATTAAAAACCGTCAAGGACATTAAAAAAAACGTTTCCGTTCCCGAAGATTTCGGATTGGATCTAATTTATAACGAAAAAACAAAATGTTATGTTCTGAAACGAGTCAGGAGATAAACAATGACAGCCACCGGGTTCGAATATGGCGTTGACGTGGTATAACTGTTCCAATCCAATTACTACTATAAACTATGAACCACTGGACAAGTGACACTTCCACTTGCGATAGCTGGCCATTATTTATTTTCTTTGGTGACTATGATAACCTAAAGATAAGTGGACAATGTGATCAGGCCAATAACACTAACTTTCTTTCTGGATGTTTACACATTTACAAGCAGAACCGTAACATGCGCCATGCAACGGCCAACAAGACGTGCCTGCTGCCCATCCGGCATAGTGGTTAGTGACGCTGACTGTGGTGCCGTAGGGTCTGGGTTCGAATCCCGGGTAAGGTATGGGTGTTTTTGTGTTGTAATCCTTCACTTCATTGTGATGTGTGCTTCCCGCTTACTCCTATGAAAGGCCTCCGTGTAATACTTTGTGGTGCACGGAGTTATAAATGTTCTCAATTGAAAAAAAAACAAGACTTGCATCGGATGCAGGTGCTTTCCTGGCCACTAGTTTCTTCTAATCATACATCTATTGAGCCAATAGGTTGACCAATTGTCCGTATTTCGCATTCTCTGCTACCTCCGGACTTGAAGAACGAATTACAGAAAATGGCAAAGAGCGAATGCTCGTCCATCGACCCACATTCTTACAATCATTGACTCTGATCCCCAAAGTGTCGTTTTTTCCCCTCAACTAGCGGTAGATTGGTAGTCAACTGATCACCTAGTATTGTCGTTTAATGTATCGTGTTGAAAAATAAACAATTTTTATATTGATTTACGTTTTATCTCTCTTTTTGCTTATTTTCATCTCATTTTACACAAACGCTGCAGGGGGCTATATTTTTGCTGTTAAAATTGTATATAATACTGGAGGGTTTATGAAGATTTTAATGTTGTAGCATTCGGTTATTTTTGATAAATTTTTAGAGCATTTTTAATAAAAGAATTTAATCCGAATCTAATATTTGGTTATTCGAACACGTTCAAAGTACTTTAAAAAAATAGCGTACAAAAACAGGACAATAAATAAAAAAAAAAAATAAAAAAAAAAAAAACTTAAGCAGCAATATTTAAAATAAATTATTGTAAGTGGAATTTTATAATTTTTTAAAATTATTTAAATCAGTTAAAAAAAGGAAGTAATAAACTTATATTAATTTTTTTAAAAGTATTATAAAAGTATTTTATGACGGGACATGATATCACGGGACATGACGTGAACGCGGGAACCCAATGTCGTGGAAGTGCGGGATATGAGATGATGTCTCAATAGCCAATCCCGTTTTATAGCAGGACGAGCTAATCATCAACATTTATTCTCGACTTCAGTCTGCGTGTGGGGAAAAATTAACTTTTTCAGCTGTCACCGCAATGATTTTTTTTCCTACTGCTGCAGTGAACGTGTTAAAACCCCTTCAGGACCGTCGAAAGGAGAAAGACGCGTTTCACAGGCTCGCACGTTCCGAGCGTATACGCACGCACAGGGCTGGGCGAATCTCCTTGCTAAGCCTAATTTCATTTAAAATTCATGTAAAATTTTAAATGTAATCAAATACGCTACATATAAAAATTACTTTTTATTATAATTGATAATATCTGAATATACAGTTCAAAAATTTCAGTTTTCGGTATACTTAATAGAAAAAAAACTATTGTGAGTTTCAAAGAAAATATTTTCATTTTAATAAAAAAAAGTACTCTTTTCCCCTTGATTATTAAAATAAAATCGATGCAAAACTTACAAAATACCATCTAGCAAATATCAAATGATGCTATAAATTCAAGATGATACAAATTGTTTAAATAACAGCTAATGGATCGTTTTTTTAATTTTTAATAATCCTTCTAATGCATTTTGGGTTCAAGTGTAATATAGGGGGGCCACTTGGAGCAGTCATTTTTTTGGTGACTACAAGTGGTCGAGAATTATATAAGAAGAATAATTATTATTTCAGAATTATTTTCAGAATTATTTATTATTTATTTTAGAATGAATTCGATATCTCACCACAACATGAAGATAAAAATCGCCAAATCCAAAGAAAAATAGCCAAATCCGAAGTCCCCCCTATATTATACTTGAACCTGCTTTTTATTTTCTTAGTATCACTTAAAGCTGTCTTCGGCTAATGTGAAAGAATAGGACCCGAATTCGGAATATTTTTCTCATATATAAAAATAATCGCGCGCCGAGCATTAATATTATAGTCTATCTTCACTATCCTGTAGCGAATCACTTATTTTATCATATATTACTCATTTTTATCCTAGTTTTGATACATTTTTTCTTTTATAAAATGTGTTTCGCATTTTTTCTCCTATACCATAATGTTAAATGAGCTATCTCTTTATATTTTCATAGAAAAAACTAATTATTTATGAAATATTTTGAAATTTTAAAAACATTATATTATAAGCAAATACTTGAGTTACAATGTCACAAATTTTTATAAAAATTGAGACATTTTTTCTGTCCGAAAATGTGCTCCGCGTTAAGTTCGCGCTCTCGTACATACGGCAAAAACAGCCTTAAGTAATATGTTTTCTGTTCTTATAGTTTTGACGACTCTAAACGCGATAGAAACGAGAGAATCGTTTATTCTTACTGAATTAAAAAATAGTCACAATAAGGACAAAGATTCTTTTTTGTTAAAAATAAGTCTTCACGTTTGTTTTATGAATATCTGCTTTTTAAACTTTTTTTGGAATAAAAATTGTTGTTGCAATAATGAAAAAAATGAAAATAAACAAAAATGAAACAAATACTGAAAGCTTTATTACGAATGTCTGCTGCTTAATTAACTAATAAGCTTTCAACTTAGTCAAAATATAAACAGAACTCCAGAGCACAATAAATCACAAACCCTTAAATACCCGATTCTCTCGACAAATCTAAATATGTGCAGTTGTTTACATTCATAAATATACGGTATTTAATTAAAAAAAAAAATTCGGATCCGAAAGCACATATTGAAATTCAAAGTTTGGTTAAACATTAATCGAAAAAAAAAAACCAGGCTTTAACATCCAATAAGTGGCTTGTAAAAATTAATATAAAAACGTTCCAAACTCTCGGACCACACCGGTGTGTTCATGGGCCTCAGAGAAGGGAAAGCGCAATCACATATATGATACTGTGGGCCTTGGCTACTTTTGTGGGCACTTTCACTAAAGTTACATGTGTTTCACCTACATATTTATCGAATCATTTGCTTAAGTAAACACAGTCGCTTCGATTTTGAAAAGCCGATTCTCCAGTCTATAGCTGCTGCGGTGTTCCATAAATATGTTTCTTTTAGTAAGCGCGCCTACCAGGCATGTTTGATCTAGAGAGTTCATTCGACACGGAATCTCATGTGCATTCTTTTTAAACTGAGTCCCATGGACCAGCAAAGTCGAGACTGCCCAAGACTGGGGTGGAGTTTCAATGGATTGTCGCTCAACACAACCTTACAACCAGTAGTTAAGGTATGGTTGTGTTACTTCATTTATAGCCCATATCCCTTTGGGTGTCATTTGTGACAACCAGTTCGTGATCATGTGAGATGACGTAAGGGTGTGACGTCATTCCATCGACATACAGTCCAGCGGTATGTCGACGAGTTTTCAATACTCCGTAGTGTTGTTCTTATATTCAAGTATTCCAAGGTTTGCAATTCAAATCGATATTGTAGTCGTGGTAACAGAGTGGGCATGCTTACAAGCTCGTGTCCGGCGTTGTTGAATCACAATTTCAAAATCTTGCATCACTGAGGACAAGGCGTGTAGAAATCCTAATACACGTTAAATATGTCATGTCTCAAAGTCTACTCGTGAGGTGGTGGGGAAATTAGGAGAGGGGGCTGTTAGCTCAAGTATATTTCTCGTCCCTTGATTGTGGTATGAAGTGGAAGTTATGAAGGAAGACTAGAACTGGGCACCTTCCTATCCGTAAACGAGTATCTTAGCCACCATGCCAAAACGATCGTCACAACATGGAGGCTATTACTTGTTTATGTAGATATTACCACCACAGTTACATCAAAACGATACTGTAGGCTGCATACGACACGCGCGTCGTTTGACTATTATTCTTCATGTCTCATCAACGCATCCCTGAAGGCTCAAATACAACTTCGATACTTCCCGTATCTGGTTTTTTTTTTTTTTATTATTTATTTTTTCTTTTTATAGAAAGTACCATTTGTCATATTCTTTTTTAAAAAATAAATCAGGAAGACAAACATTTTCTTTTTGTTGCGTTATAATTATTAAGTTTACTAACAACTCTTTTCATCATAGAAATTAAAAAATTAAATGATTTTATCTATTATTTGTCCCGTTTATTGCCATTATTTTACTAGACCGTTGGGTTCAACATAATATACAGTTAACATTCAATTCCATCTGGAATTCCCACATAATATATGTAAAAGTTTCGAGTACAGTGGGTGGAACACTTGAACTTTCTTTGTCTGAATTGTTATTGTGAATTCACGGCACGTGTTTCTAATTAAGAGACAATAAAAGGTTTGTAAAGGACAAGAATGTGATGTCGAATGAAAAGGACGTGATTCGCATGAACAATGAAATGCAAGTACTATTTTCATTTATCTATGAAAAAGAAAGGTTTTTTTTCTTTGTAAGAGGAATGCATACATAATTTATTATTTTGATTTGAAAATTGGGGTTTTCTGGTGAAAATTACACGATTGCGCTTGAGAGAGTTTATAATCAATTTAATAATAATGATAACGTTTTGTAAAATTGAAAATAAATTTCAAGAATTTGTTTGAAAATGTGAAAAGACTCTTAAGGTATCTGACTACGTTCGGAACCGTGATTTTAAAAAAGTGCATAAATGGATCGTTTTCATGATATTTAGTGTGACTTAGATTAGAATACATGTATAAAATTGTTTTATAAGGACATTTTGACAAAAAAAATTATTTAAATACAATATTTCGGCAAAAATATTCTTTTTTCAAAATGTTCTCCTTGTGACGTCTCTCGCGTCCTTCTTCTAACATAACTCCTAAGTTCTTCGACGGCCATGATTAATGGAAAAACTTTTCCAACCCAATACCAAGAAGAGAAACGGATCGAATATGCAAATGAGATATACTTTAAAAGGATAGAAGCTTTGATGAGATAGAGCGACAAGCCTAGAGATAACTTAGTGCGGAATTGTTTGGAATAAAGGTTAGACGTCCTACAGCTCTGGAAGAAGGATACGCTCATCGTAATTGAATATAATAAATATTAAGAAAGCCTGAATCTTCTCACCTACTATCAACATAATAGGAATTACTTCAACCTAGGAA